>JABASM010000475.1:0-22513 GCA_019776545.1 Brachystomella parvula
GACGAATCCAAGTACTATCGAACTGAAACCCCAGAAAATCCGAAGCATAGCGATGAATCTAAATACTATCGAACTGAAACCCCAGAAAATCCGAAGCACAGCGATGAATCTAAATACTATCGAGCTGAAACCCCAGAAAATCCAAAGAATAGCGACGAATCCAAGTACTATCGAGCTGAAACCCCAGAAAATCCGAAGCATAGCGATGAATCTAAATACTATCGAACTGAAACACCAGAAAATCCGAAGAGCGATGAATCTAAATACTATCGAACTGAAACCCCAGAAAATCAGAAGAGTAGCGACGAATCTAAGTACTATCGAACTGAAGCACTAGAAAATCAGAAGAATAGCGATGAATCTAAGCAAAAGAAGGAGAAACACAGAAAGAAGGTTTTTAATCTGAAGAAGAAAATGATGCAAGCGCTTAAGCAAAATATGGCAGATCATCGTTTGGAAAATGCAGGAGGTAGCAAAACGGAATCTGCAGAAAATCCCAGAAATAGCGAAATATCCAACTCCAACCCAGGGATCCAGCGAAAGACTGAAAAGGACAGACTAAAACTTTTCAAGCTGAAGAAGAAAATGATGGAATCGCTTGAGCGAAGCAAGGCCAAGATCCGCCGCAAAGACAGAACGAGTGCAGAATCGTCCCCTTCAAGATCAGGATCTGGGGTTTCAAGCAAGGAGTCGTCTTGGGCCCCAAGCCAAGGGTCGATGGAGTCGGATAATCACAGCAGCGGTACAGTCAATGTATCAAAATCCACCATTGTTTCGACCTTCGTAAGAAAAGAAGTCAAGGAGGTTAATAACATCACCATTTCTAGTGGAGACGGGGGCCCACTATTCAACTTCAATGATATTCAGGCCAAATTCAAAGAGTATAAAAAGCAACTGAAGGGTTTGTTAGCGAAAATCCTTCCTTCATGTCCAAATGTCCACACGGGTAAATTACTGAAGGCCTGGGCGACCATGTTTAAGAATGCTTGGCCAAAATTCCAGGAAATGAAAGAGGAAAGCTCCAAGTTCGCCGAAGATCTGAAGCTCCAATTGGTTCTTTGCCTCGATAAAATTATTCATAAGAAGTTTGGAAAGGAAATCGGTGATGAGAATGGGAAGCTGTCATCAACAGAAGATGAGGAAACAAGGCAAAAGTTTAAGCGTCAATTAGAAGACAAGGAATCTTTTTTCACAACGTTCCATAATCAAATGATTAGTCCCTTGGTGAACATGTTTTCCAAAATGCCACAATTGGTTAAAATGTCAAACTCAAATAATTAGAATAACGAGGTTGTCAAACCTGTTCAGAACTGGATTAGTTTTGTGACAAATTAATTTATTAAATAAAATTTATTTATGTTAAGCTTTTTTCTCAAAGTGTTATTTTCATTTTTTTCTTCAGCCCCGGCCAGGCCAAATGTTTGATACCGACGAATACAAGAATACAGTTAAAATAATGATTCGAGGCATCGAGACAAATAAAATAATTGAATAATTGGATGAAAAGGGCTGATTAGTAGAGCGTCTTCCAATTTATTCCTGATTTTGGATGATCCGTGGGAGTTTTCGAAGCGAGCCCATTATAAATAAGGAAAATGTTGTGGGTGAGAAACAATAAATCTGTATTCCTGCGCTGGCATTCTGAAAAATACGCAAACAATATTGTCGCGCAAAATTGGCCGAACCCTTTGGGCTCCTAAATCATGGTGCATCGTCGCATAAATTGTTTATATGCTAATTGCTTCTACAGTTCTCTCCTGTCAACTTTCCTGGCCATCCAAGGAAAAAAATTTATGCCTTGCTCCTAATTTCTTTGAAATGGTATTTCGAATGAAAGAAAAGTAAAAGAAAATCAGATCTCTGGTGAAAGCTATAGGGAGAAAGCCAGCATTCTTCCGGGGAAGTACGATTGCGACTTGCGGTGGCGGCTTTTGGTTCAGAAAAGCCGATAGCTGCGCTAGCGGTTACGAATTCTCGTTCAGAAAATCTGCTAGTTGCAATTTGCAATAGGGATGACTTTTCCTTAAGGAAAGTTTCTTGTGATAGCGGTTGCAAACTTTTTTTGGGACTGCGGTAGTGACAATCACAACCAAATTGAAGACTCTGCTTGCTTGACGTGAAATAGCATACTTGACGGATTCAAACGCCTAGTAGTTCTTACAAACTACTTTTAACCAGTAATTCATGCGAAGAGTATAACGTAAAAGCTTAACCAGGACAGGCGATGCTCATTTTGTACATCAATGCTTTTTTCATCAAGCTTTGCCACGTAGGTAATTTATTAATTATTGAACCTACCCCGGTTTAACCGACATTTTCTCCAGTTTTTAGTCAAGCCCATTTCCAATTAGTACGCCATGCGCTTATTCCATTGAATAATGTCATTTCGAAATATTCCGAAAAAAGACGGTCTTTTCGGGGTTAAACTCAAAGTTAGTCCCCGAAAACCCCATTTCCAATTTTTGCCTTCTCTTGAAAAAAACACACGGGTGGCAGGCTAATGAAGATTGCGCCGTCGGCGAAGATCTTGCTGCTGAAGCGGCAGATACAGGTTCCGCAGATCTGCTTTTTCACAAGGCGATTTCCTGGTCGTCATGTCATGTCAAGTGAATTTTGTACGTAAGTTTATTAATTAAACTGGAATTACTTTTAGTCAGCCTTTAGTAGACGGGAATTCTAAATACTCGTGATGTTTAGCTATACACAAAATTATAGGTTCGTGTAGCAAAATTCATTAGTTCTCCGTAAATTAAGTCTCAAAGTTCAGAGAAGAGGGGAGTGACTGTGATCATGAATTATAAGCAAAATAAACCACGCTCATTAGTTGCCTTGCCTTTGTCCAACTGCTGTCCCTTATGCATTTGTAGATAGACACAAGGCATCAGTATTTTTAATAGCCTCAAGCCCGATCCACGACCTATCCAACCCACCAAACATTTTTAGAGTTCGAGTGACAGTGACGGTCAGCTGAGAGGTAACTTGGTTCTGTAAAAATTGACTCGGCTTATCAAACAGTTATGATTGCTTGGGTAAATATTTAACCAGGCTTTATCAATTTCAGGGATCATCCTTCTTCCTGCCTCACGGAACTCTCACCCATAGAAAAGGACAAAAGAAATTGTACCCTTTGGCCTTACTATGGCCCATGCTCACAGTTCTTCATCCAGTGTCTCATCGTCCGGAATGTCTGCTGATATTAGCCGTAAAAATCCACAAGAAGAATATGAGCTTATTCAGCGGATCGGATCTGGGACATACGGTGATGTTTACAAGGTCCGTCTCTTCTACTATTTGTTCCTTTGTATTCATGAGATTTTTCTAAGACTGCTTGGAATTGTTTTGTTCCAGGCAAAGCGATTGTCAAACGGTGAGTTCGCTGCAATAAAAGTTATAAAACTGGAACCTGGGGATGACTTCGGAGTAATTCAGCAAGAAATTTTGGTGATGAAGGACTGTAGACATCCAAATATTGTTGCGTACTATGGGAGTTATCTGAGAAGGGATAGACTCTGGATTTGTATGGAATTTTGTGGCGGAGGGTCGCTTCAAGATATTTATCACAGTGAGAACTTAATCCGTTGTTAAACTGGAAGATAACCGAATGTTGATGAGTTTCGTATTATTTTTTTAGTTACTGGACCTCTGACAGAAATCCAGATATCCTTCATGTGCAAAGAGACGTTGAGGGGTTTAGCCTATCTTCATGCCTTAGGAAAAATTCATCGTGATGTGAAGGTAAGCCAGTCAATCTTGGCTGTTTACTCTTGGGTCCTAGGCTATTCTTAACTTTTTTAATTTGTTGTTGTTTCCTTAGGGAGCCAATATTTTACTCACCGATGCTGGAGAAGTCAAACTTGCGGATTTCGGTGTTTCTGCCCAGCTGACGGCGACCCTTGGAAAGAGGAGATCTTTTATTGGGACACCCTATTGGTTGGTTTATAACGAACCAAGCTGTAATTACTATTTGACACAATTATTGATGTTTCCTCCTCCAGGATGGCTCCAGAGGTTGCTGCCGTCGAACGAAAGGGAGGTTACAATGAACTCTGTGACGTCTGGGCTCTGGGTATAACTGCAATAGAACTTGCAGAATTGCAGCCTCCTATGTTTGACCTTCATCCAATGAGGGCTTTAATACTGATGGCCAAGACAAGTTTCAAACCGCCTACACTCAAGGATAAGGAAAAATGGTAGCAAAATCTTACCTGTGAAATGTTACTACGGAATTCATTCCCTTTCTGTGTATAGGAGCCCGAATTTTCACAATTTTATAAAAACTGCTCTCACCAAGAATCCCAAGAAGCGACCAACGGCTGACCGCTTGCTATTGGTAAAACTTTAATCAATAGAATGTGGTATTGGTAAGGAAATTAGCGGTATCTTGGTTTTATTTTTTAGCATCCGTTCCTTAGCGTGGACACTACCTCAAGGCGACAGGCATTAGAGTTACTACACAAGGTTACCAATCCAAACCATACGTTTTTTGAGATGGAAGCAGATGAGGAAGGAGTAAGCTGAACTTAATTGGATCCCTAGTATTTTGTTGTTGACTTCTATTTGTCTCCAGACAGTACAAAATGTCCCGCAAAGGATCGCATCCCGCCGTCTTTTAGATGACCGAATATCGGCAGAAGGAAAAAGTAAATAATTTAATCCATTATGATCTTAGCTTTTTTCAGTTATTCTTATGATTTATTATCGTCATTTACATTATGTTTTTTTTTGTTTTCTTGTTTGATTTCGCTTATTAGAAGAGAGTGAAGGTTCAGTGACTGATGAATCTCCTGATTTAGGTCAACGAGTCCATAGGCGCTATAGCCAACCCTCTGACGTAAGCAAGATAATTGGTATTTATTTAAAAAAAACTGTTTTTATTCACAATATGCATTTTTGGTAGAAGGAATTACTACCATTTGAATTCGGGGATACAGGAGGTGGCTCTGATCGGAAGTAAGTTACCCTTTCTATCATTTCTGGCTGATTGTTGGTTGAAAGCTCGGTTTGTGTGAATTTGTTGGTTGTTGTTAGGACTTTACTCCAGTATATTGATGAGGAATTAAGGAGCAGGTAAACTCCAAAAAAATAGATAGGCTTTCGACCCATTTTACCCAGGCGGTTAAGCAGCATGTCCTTTTTGTTCGCTTCAGGGATCGCTAATTTCTTTCTCCTTCAACTAATTACTACTGCTTAACACATTGTCATTGGTTTGTCACTTTCCAGGGGCCATGGGGAAAGGCTTCTAGAGGGAGAGGGCTACTCGCAACAGTACGTTTAGATTTGTTACCATTCCACATTTTCAGTTAGGAGCTGGCACGGTCTTGTGTTTGCATTTTATTCTAAAAAATTATTTTTTAATTGTCTTCATTTTAATTTCTGAATCTTGGCATTTAGGTCCACGCTACCTATGAGAGAAGAAGACGGATCTAGTTTTACTCATCAAAATTCTGAAAAGTCATCCAGTAATGGGCTCCGTTCGAAAGGTAATGGAGAAAGGTTTAGGTCGCCAGAAATTAGCATAGTGAGTAATTCGTTTGTATTGCAGACCGTCGCCGTCACCGTTCATTTTCTGGCGAAATGGATGAGCTCACAACAAGGTTAGAGGGGACGCTGACACGGTCGAGCCAAGATGAGAGTTCTGTAGAGCTCCGTCTCAACTCCCACGTCTCCCCTCGTCGACTTCAAACCAATAGAACTCTGAGTGACAGTGCTGCAGTATTAGACCCCCACCCAGATCTGACTATCGGTCTCCCCTTACCGCCTCCAAGGAAGACCAGGGGAGACAGGAAGAGTAAGGATGATAACGGGAGCCCTCCACGACTGACGAGTAACGGACTGCCTCCAACACCGAAGGTTCACATGGGCGCTTGCTTTATGAAAGTAATACTAGATTCACAGTCAAACATCAATGGATATGAATAATTTGCTTTTTTGCTTCATAGGTTTTTAATGGGTGTCCGTTGAGAATACATTGCAGTGTGAGTTGGGTGAATCCATATACGAGGGACCAGCACATTTTACTCGGAACGGAGGAAGGAATTTATACGCTCAATCTGAATGAACTCCATGAAACGGCAATGGATCAGCTCTATCCTCGTAGAACTGTCTGGATGTTCATTATTAAAGACGTACTCATGTCTCTCTCAGGTAAATGGAAAGAGAATTGGAACTTTGATGAGTTGAATTTAGCTCAGTGTAACCGATTTCCTACTTTCAGGTAAAACTGTTCAGCTTTACCGACATGATCTCGTTGGCCTTCACAATCAGATGAGTAATAAGCACTCTCTCAAGTTCTCAGTTCGTATGAGTAACAGAATACCTGAGAGGCTTGTCCCTCGGAAATTCGCCCTCACTTCTTGTGTAGAGAAAACAAAAGGTTGCTGGCGATGCTGTGTTCGTCGGAATCCTTACAATGGGTACAGATATCTCTGTGGAGCAATGCCCACTGGCATTTTTTTAATGCAATGGTACGATCCGATGAACAAGTTTATGTTGCTTAAGGTAAGGCCTGCCCTTTTTTCAAAACTAATTGAGTGGTACTGACCTTGCATCCATTCATTTACTTCTAGCATTTTGAATTTTGCATGACATGGCCACTGAAGACCTTTGAAATGATAATTACGCCTGATATGGAATATCCCATGGTTTGTGTGAATGTAAGAAAGGATCCAGATTCCAATAATTTAAAACTGGACCTTCTCAACCTCAATTCCTCTGCAAACTGGTTCCACAGTGATGAGCTGGAACCAGTAGATAAGGCTGGTGAGTTATATTTCAATAAATTTCAATATTTGAGCTAAAACCAAATTTTATTTTTGCAGCGACTGTGATTCCTCGTAAGGAGTACATAAATGCTGTAAGTGTGACCCAACTGGAAAAGGATACCCTAATGATATGCTATGACAGTAAGTTATAAGATATCTTAACTTTTAGCAGCATGTCACTAACGGAATTTCCAATGTATTTTAGACGTAGCTAAATTTGTGAACCTCCAAGGAAAATTAAAAGCAAGTAGGAAGACGACTTGTGAAATGGTGTTTGATTTCCTGGTTGAATCCATAGGTAAGTATAAATAGGAATGAAGTTATTCACTTCGGGCCACTAAATATTAAATTTCTCCTTCCTAGTTTGTCTCACTGACAGCATTCTTGTATTTCACAAGCATGGGATGCAAGGACGGAATTTCCGTACTGGAGAAATAACACAAGAAATCAGTGATCAAAGTAGAATTTTTAAATTACTCGGATCTGATAGGTGAGTTTTAAAAGAGGAATAGAATAATGGTTCCATAATCTCTCTCTCTTTGTCTTTCTCTTCTACTAAAATAATTTTCATTGGTTGGAGTAGAATTGTGTCCTTATCAAGCTATCCTTCTTCTTTTTCTTCTACATCTTCTTATGAAAATGGGCTCAATCTCTACGTCTTGGCTGGACATGAAAACTCTCTTTTCTAATTCTTCCAAAATCCAATTCCTCAACGTAAATAATAATGCAGTTTCATCTTCATCTTTTTTTTTATTAGATTTTTTTTTTCGCGATTTCTGGAATGGCTGCTGAATCCTCTCCAGCACGTAGCTCATCTTGAATGCAAATAGAGAAACAGAAAAACTTCTTAGCCCTCCCCCAGCCTACTTTTTTAAATAGTCTTAAATTCAGCTGTAGATTTGCATCAGATTTTACATAGATGTTAATCTTCTTTTTTCGTTGCAGGGAAGACAAGGTGATCGCAGTAGAAAGTCGCCCTAATCCACAATCTCCAATTCCAGTCACAGAGGACGGAGTCAATTTGTATACCTTAGCAGGTCATGAATCTACCTTTTGAAAGAGGGACTTACTCCTTCCCTCGATCGATTTTTTAATGATTTTGAGACTTTCTTATTATTCGTACTAAGCTTGGATGAATGTAAGTTTAACAACCGATTTGTCTATGAGTAAAAATCACAACTAGTCACACTGATTGAAACTAATAACATAGTAGTCGTTTGTAGCTCACTGGGAGTTTTAATTCAAAAATGACGTAAGAATGATGATGCCGACTTGAAGAAATTCGCATACCTAGCGCGGTTCTATTTTTTAATCCTAGTTCTTCACTAAAGTAGTTATCGGGGATTTTCACCCGGTAACTTGGGATTACTGATTCTTGGGATGACTTCGACTGTATTTGCTTCAAGAGCTTGTGCTGCTTCCTTCTTTTCTTTTTCTCTCTCTGCAGCCTCCTCTCTTATTGCTGCTAATTTCTTTTCATAATCAACACCGATACAGACTAGTCCAGGCATTTGGTCTTCCAAAGCAGCGCAGAGGATCTCTGAGAACAAAGTATTTAAATTATTGTTACAAGTTTGCAGCAAGAATTTCACCACTAAATTACCTAGGTCTTTGATGTGTGGAAGGTTTTTAACTACTAAGGTCTTGAGAAGCCTTGAAAAGAATACAATGTTTATAGTCTCATTCCTTCCTTGCACAATTTGAATTATATTATTCTCATTTTTTCTTACGGAAGTCTCCATGCGCCTGAAAGACCAGCCATAGTAATTCCCTTACACCCGCTCACATCCAGATGTTCCACTGTTTCAGCGTGATTGCAGTAAATTCTGTCTAGGCACCAGTCATTCAGAAAAGGATTATCCCGGAAACTCACCCATTTCAAATAATTTAGCCCACCTAGTGAGTAAGAAAAGAATTTAGAATTTTTTGAAAAATTCAGTTTCATTGGATTCATACTCAAGTTAGCAAGGCCCTCGTAGCGAATAGGTACGCCACTAGCATCCAAACACTCAACGCGAAAGTTCGGATCGTATTTTACAGGCAAGGAACAAACTTCGTGAGTCAAAGCTGGTAAATCGTCCTCGTGTACTCCAGGCTCCGCACCACGTATGTAATTTGATATCCAATCTCGATGACCCATAAATCGAACTCTTCCTTTCCTGGCTACGACAAAATGAGCTGCTCCTAGATCACGCCCTAGAATCCCTACACGCTGCGTATTAAACCTGAGAACGAAACAGAATATAAATGAAAATATTTTAAAATGATGCACGGAGCCAAAGAGATCATACGTTTGCCTCTGAATGTCTTTCTCGGCTTCAATAGTAGCCATAACTCTTTTAAGAGATGCAGGAGAATACCTATAAGGAAAAAAATTAAAAAAATCAAGCAGTGCCAATTTCAACTTTCCTTCACAAACTGGAACTTACTCAGTGTCTTGCTGCATGATTGCTAAGTCGTCTACTAGTTTCGATGGAGGAGCCTCCTCTTGTCTTAGTCTAAAATGTCTGAACACTGAGCCTGGTTCGCCTTGTCGTTCGAGGAGTGGAAGTTTCTTCATTCCGACAGCCGAATTTTCGTAATCGGATGGGTCCATGCGTAGGATTTTCGGTCTTTTGGAGCGCTCAAGAGGAGCAGGGGAATTTGACTCGCTGGATAAAGGAACCATCGACTTCCCTGCTTCTGCCGAGAAGCAAGATTGAAATGAACTGATGCTGGATCGCTGTTCCCCACAAAAACTTATCCACACTTCCGGAGAGCGCAAGGTCACTCTTCTGATCCACATTGTGCGGAAGGAGAGCTTTCAATTTAATATGAGTTACAAGTGACCTGAAAAACCGAACAAATTATAGTACTTCTCATTTTTTAGCTAAGAATCAAAAAGCGAATTATGATACTATACCTCTGTTAGTTAAATCCTCTTTTTGAAAGGTCTTCTCAGGAATAGCTAAAATTTCATGATACCTAAGAAATGCGTAGGCAGTTAATCGCAACAACTTACGGAAAAATTGTGACCAACAACTTTCAAAATCTTTCTTGATCAAGAATTTTGTTTCAGGCAAATGAATTACTACTATGAATCCCGGCTTACACTCAGTGATTTGAAAAGTTAGCCGATGCTGATGCGGTACACAGCGGGTGCCAGAAAATCACAGCAAAGCTGGCAGATCGAGCGGTTTTTGCATTCCTGCTCTGCTCGTGGGGCCCTGGCATTCACTCACTGCCAAGCAGAACAGTATTCTGCTTGCCCTTTTTGGATTTTGTATTCAATACCAAATGCAAAAATCAAGAAACGGCATGGACTTTCCGAATTTTGATCTGAGGGCTTTTTTTCCCTAGACTCGGACCGAGAAGCCAATGCCGTTTTTGAATTTTTGAATTCCCACTTGCATTCTATTTATGGGGACATCATAGTGGTTATAAGGGCCCCGCTTACAGAGTTCGACAGAAAGGGATTCAAAAAAGCATAGATTCCTCAATCTGGCCCGGCTTTCTGTTTCGGGGACCCTGCCTCCCTTACCGATTGCCCCGAATAAACCGCAGGGTGGGAGGGATAGTGGCCATATAGCTATTAGGGCATGGATATACAGTATCCATACACCAGTTTATTTCGGGGCAATCGGTTGTAATGACTTTGCTAGCAAAATTAGACAGAAAGAGATCCAAAAAGGCATAGGCTTCTCGACTTGAGTATGAAGCTGGTACAGCTCTGTTTCCAAATCATCCTGGCTGGGCCCAACTGAGTTGAGAGCCCCGCCTGCAGAATTAAAAAGGCTGGAATCAAAATCCGTACATAATTCTGGATTGATCTGTACAAGGTCAAATCTATGCTACTTTTGAATTTCCATCTTTCGCATTTTGTTCGCGGAATCACCAGAGTGGTTGGCAGGGCTGAATAAGCAGAATAAGACAGTTCAAAAACGGTATAGACTTCTCGTTCTGAGTGTATAATGTTAAGTGGATAAAAAACAAAAATGCCTAATAAGAAAAATAATTGACCTGATTGCCGAGAAATCGAAGGGTGATGCTCAGCAGACCGGTAAAGGCAAATTAGTGCTTAACATTGAATGTGTGTCGATCAAGAAGTTACCGATCGTGCTGTAACACAGGCGTGCCTGTTGTGCTTGCGAGAAATTACTTCGTTTAGTTTCTTAAGTAATTTTGTTGCAATTTAAAAAATTCCGTTTCAAGTTTTCAAGAGGATTTGGTTTCTGTCCAGCTATAAGCACAGCACGGAAAAACGAAACTTAAGTCCGCTACCGATATGAAGCCACTCTACATGAACAATTCAAATTCCTTGGGAGGGAAAAAATGTTTTCATCCAGGAACTCTTTTTGGACTCTGAACCTGTTATTTCTTAATCTTAATATTATTAGTATTTTGTGAATTAATTAATTTCTAATCAGTTTTACTTTTGTATAGTAGTGCAGAAAGGACTCTGCAGAAAGGACTCTGTGGCCACCCGTTTCTAGCTACGGAAGCGGTGTCAGCAATGGGTGGAGCAGGGGTCAACTTCACCGACTGCCGTAGTTCAGACTTTTACGTATGGGATTATCCGGCTAAGGAATTTGGGGAATGCTTCTTTCGTGTCTGTCTTCAACTTCCATTATTCGGGATACTGGCAATTTCATCGGCTTACTACTCAGGGAGGCGTCGGCTTAACTATGCTCTCTATACTTCTTGGAATGAATTCCAGAATGGTATTATTTACTTCCGTGCAATCCTCATTGCTCTGTTATCAGTTACCCCACTTGTTGGACTTATGGTGCAATTTATCACGCTCAGTGATGGACTTGGATTTACACAAATTGTGCTCGTAGCAGTGAAGTCCTGGTCATGGGTCATTCATTTAGTCTACACTCTCCAGCTCAAACGAGGAATCTCTTACAATTGCAGAGGACCCAAGCCCATTCTCATCATCTGGTTTTGCCTAGCTGTCACCTCCGTATTAGAGTTTCGGAAACGATTCTTCGACATTTCACCTACGATAAGCCATACGGAAAATTCAAGAAATGGTTTTGAAGGGACTCTGCATTTTTGGATAGCTGGAGCTGAAGCCTTTCTCCAGTTCCTGTACCTTTTGACATTAATTCCTGGAAGTATTCACCTGGACCAGGGACAATACCGCTCACTCCTAACAGACTCGCCGTCAGAACCTCATGCCTTGCTCAATCATGACTACGTGGGTTTTCATGAAGACGACGGGCCACTCTACTTAGGTGTAGCAAAAGAAAATTCCAGCATTTTCTCTAAATTGTTTTTCAACTGGGTGAATCGACTCATGAGGAAGGGGTCATGTGGTTACCTTCACCATTCCGAAGACTTATTTGACCTCCCACCCCACCTCACTACATCCCACGTCGCTACTAAGTTTCAGAAGTGCATTACTGACTCACGTGGGGCCTTGATACGTTCTCTCTTCACTTGCTATGGTCTAGAATTTTGTTTAATAGGAATTCTTAAGCTCTTCGCTGACGCTTGTGGATTTGCTGGACCCATTTTGCTGAACTTGCTAATCAGGTATATAGAGGAAGGCGATTCAAGTGGCGGTGACAGCATCGAACGAGGATATGTATATGTGTTAGGAATGCTCACTGCTGCGCTTGTCGGTAAGTCCATACATGGAGTATCGGCTGAGGAGCATTAGCATTACCGTTATTTCCCTTTCCTTATAGGCTCCCTGTGCAGCATCCATTTTGATATGAACATGATGGAAGTGAATTTGAAAATCAGGGCTGCTATTGTTACTAGCATCTACCGTAAAACTCTTTTGCTTCGTAAGACATCATTGGAAAAATTCAGTACAGGGGAAATTATAAACTTCCTAAGCGTGGACACGGATAGGATAATCAATTTCTGCCCAAGTTTCCATTCCTTCTGGAGCCTACCACTACAAATCATAATTGCTTTGTATTTACTCTACACTCAAATTGGAATCGCTTTCTTGGCTGGCACATTTTTTGCAATCCTTCTAATTCCAGTTAACAAAGTCATCGCGAACAAGATAGGTGAATTTTCTCAAGCATTTTGGTATTTTCTGGCGTTTCATATTTTAATTTAATATTTTTATTTTTAGGGGATTTGAGCGGAAGAATGATGCATCATAAAGATCGCCGAGTTAAAATAATGTCTGAAATACTCAATGGAATCCGAACAATCAAGTTTCATTCTTGGGAAGGATTTTTCGCTCGTCGTGTTAATGGTAAGATTCCATGATTTCAAATAGATTTTAAGGTTCAGCGATTATATTCCTTTGTTTTTAGGAATTCGTAAACGTGAGCTGGCAGCTCTGAAAGGTCGGAAGTATTTGGATGCACTGTGCGTCTACTTCTGGGCTACTACACCTGTACTTGTGTCTCTCCTCAGTTTCGGTACTTACATTTTACTGGGAAATCAGCTAACCGCTACAAAGGTAGAAAAACCTTTAGCTGTGTGACTGCAGCACCTTCTCATTCTGTAACAAACGTGCGGTTGATTTTTATAGGTGTTCACAAGCCTTGCAGTTTTTAACATGTTGATTGGTCCGCTGAACGCTTTACCTTGGGTTATTAATGGTGTTGTCGAGTCTTGGATTTCAGTTAAGAGAGTTTCGACGCTGCTTCAGGTAAAATGCTAATGGGTTCATTCTTCTCAATTATTTTACGGCTATTTTTGAAACTCAGGTTGAAGAAACTGAGCCTCAAGACGTCTATGCCATGCTGCCGTCTCAGAGTCCATACGAATTTTCTATTGTCGGGGGAAATTTCGAACCTGTAGAGACGGATTCTGGAGGCTTTTCTTTGAGAAATATCAGCTTAGAAGTGAAAGCGGTAATTTATTTCTGTGCCATCCTGAAATTGTACGCTGGTACCAAATGACCGCTGTTTTCATGAATACTGCAGGGTCAATTCATAGGCATTGTTGGTGAGGTTGGTGCTGGGAAATCTTCACTCCTTCTATCCATCCTTGGGGAACTAACGAAAACTGGAGGGGACTTGTGCATGGGACATCAAGATAGAGGTGAATTAAATGCTGAGCTGTATAGGTTAATTGCTAAGTTTGCGTTCTTGTATTCGTTTCCCAGGTTTCGGTGTCGTATTCCAAGAGCCTTGGATTCAGAGAGGAAGCATTCGACGTAATATACTTTTTGGAAAGCCATACAATCCCATTAAATACAAGTACAAAATAATCAAAAGTAAATTCTTATACAAATTCAGAAAATAATTTTTCTCTGAACTTAGTGAAGTCCTAAATGGTTGTTGCCTAACTCAAGACTTGGAAGAATTGGAAGACGGGGATGACACTCTGTGTTCTGCGAATACGTTGTCTGGTGGGCAGAAATTGCGAGTCACGCTGGCACGAGCTGTCTACCAAGTGCGTGTATACAGTGCTAACACATTTTTCCATCGGGAAATAACAATAATTTGCATATTTGCATTTAAATTCTAGGACAAGCCAATTTATCTTCTAGATGACATTTTTTCAGCTGTTGACCCCAACGTTGGAAAGCAGCTGTACAGAGCATGCCTGATGGGAGTCTTGAAGGATAAAACCCGAATTCTAGTCACGCACCATGTGAAGTATCTGCGCTCAGCTGACCTCATCCTGGTCATGGATAATGGAAGAATTATTAATAGAGGTAATTTCGGATTTACGGTGCAGGCGATATATCACAACTGGAATTTCTTAGGAACACCTCAAGAAATTCTCCCTGTCTTCTTCGACGAAGATATGACTGACGACCTGCTGTCTTCTACACCGAAGAACTCTGTTGGCTCGAGTATACGACGCTCATCCATAACAGCCTCCATGCATTCTGAAGAAATTCTCACATTCAACGAGGCGGCCTTGTCACGTTCAGATGACTTTATTAACAAGCCTGATGGTGGAGACCAATCCTGCGAAGAACGGAAGTGTGAAGGCTCCATTTCTCTCACCGTTTATAAATCCTACTGGGAAGCTATCGGGCGGCCAATTTCTATTGCAATCCTCGTCTCACTCTTCCTTATGCAGGGAACCAAAAACTTGAGTGATCTCTGGTTGGCTCATTGGATTTCAGCCACTACCACCAATAATTCATCTCCGGTCACTCCAACTCCAACGCCTCCAAGCCTTGGAAACTACTCTGTGGGGGAAGAATCCAGCAATACTCACGCGGTTGAAGAGCACCGCAGCACTTTTTCGCTTGATCTTGTTCGTGCTTTGGCCTCTAGACTTCCAGGAGCTTTAGACGAGGACGTTAAATACTACTTTACAGTTTTCATTTTAATTGGCGTCACGAATTCGTTCTGTGCACTGGGCAGATCATTCCTTTTTGCATATGGAGCAGTGGAAGGAGGAAGGAGGCTCCATGTCAAATTGCTAAGAATTATTTTAAAGGTAAAATTGATAGCAAACTGTTCAGTTTCTCTAGTTTTTAATGTTATTATGCAGACTTTGAACTTATGGAATGTTTTCAGGCCAAAATGTTATTTTTTGATCGGACTCCAATTGGTCGTATCTTGAATCGTTTTTCTTCCGACATGTCCATCGTGGATGATTCCTTGCCATTCATTCTGAATATTCTTCTCGCTCAAACCTTCACGCTTCTTGGTGAGTCCAGAAAACTTTGACAAACTTTAGGCATTTTTGCTGGGTAGAGTAAAACGAAGTGATAAATTCCAGGTACCCTAATCTTGACTTCTTATGCACTACCCTGGATACTCGTAGTCATTCTTCCCCTGCTACTCGTCGTCAACAACATCCAAATGTTCTATCGGCATACAGCAAGGCAGTGTCGCCGGGTCTCAAGCGTTTCACTTTCGCCTATTTACGCTCATTTTTCTGAAACTATTCAAGGGATTGTTACGATTCGGGCAATGAGATCTTCCAGACGGTAATTCAAAGTAATACTCTTGCTTAAAATGCTAATAAAATAAGTGTTTGTTTACTTTTAGGTTCGAGCATGAGAATGAGATTTATTTGGAGGCTAATCAAAAGGCTAGATACTCAACACAAGCTGTAGCACAGTGGCTCAGTTTCCGCTTGCAAATGGTAGGAGTCGTCGTTATCACTGGCGTTGGTGTCATAGGAGTAATGCAGCATCGTCTAGGGGTAGCCGACGCAGGTATGGTTATTGGTTTTTGCTCCCACTGTGCCTAGTCATTTCTTGCTTCTCAAGTTTCATCTCGATTAATTCATGAATTTGGTAAAGGTATAATCGGGCTAGCAATTTCCTATGCACTGACAATTACCAATTCCCTGAGCGGATTTGTGACTTCATTTACTGAGACTGAAAAAGAAATGGTGGGGGTGGAGAGGGTTCATGAATACAGTACTGAAGTTCAGGTTGAAAGTAGGGCTAAAACCTCTGCAAATTTACCATACCTTTGGCCTTCCCAAGGTGTCATTTCCTTCAAGGACGTCTCTCTGAGATACCGGTACGCCAAGACAAATACTCAAAAATTCAGCATTCAACTGTTCATTATGAAATTTTTTTTTAGACAAGGAAACTCATATGCTTTGAGAAATATCACGTTTGAGACTGGACCCTGTGAAAAAATCGGGTAAACAAAAGCATGAATATTTCGAAATCCTCCGAAGGAAAATTAATCAAAATTATTCTTGGTTCTTAAGAATTGTTGGACGAACTGGGGCTGGGAAAAGCTCATTGTTTCAAGCCCTGTTTCGCCTCACGGATACCTACGAGGGAGAAATACGAATTGATACTCAGAATATTAAAAGTACGAGCCTTAAGGATTTGAGGTAAAAGATTCGGCTAGCATTTTAGGAATGTTAAGAATATGAACCACTCGGTAGTATTTTTCTCTTGTCTTTAGGTCTAGGATGTGGATCGTTCCTCAGGATCCACTAATTTTCAGCGGAACGCTTCGAGAGAATTTAAATCCCACCGGAGATTTCAATGATGAGAGCATCATGAGAGTAGTGCAAAAGTGCCAACTGGGCGGGCTAGTCAGACAGCTAGGTGGATTGGATGGGGATGTAGGGGAGGGAGGAAGTGCTCTCTCTGCTGGACAGAAACAGCTCGTGCAATTGGCTCGTGCTATTTTAGTCAACCCAAAGGCAAGCTCACTTTGAATCACCTGAATTTAGAGTCCTGTCAAAATTAATTCTTGAATCTTAATATTTAGATATTATGCATCGATGAGGCGACTGCGAACGTCGATAATGAAACAGATAAAATCATTCAAGGGACAATCAGAACGTCTTTCCGTACAAGTACTGTTCTCACCGTAGCTCATCGTGTTACCACCGTTCTTCATAGTCATAGGTAACTCATTTTTACGGGCTTCAGCTGCCATATTTTTTATTCTTACAATTATTTGATAGAGTGATCGTCATGAAAAATGGATCCATTGTTGAAGTTGGTGCACCAGAAAAACTAATGATCGACAAATCATCCCATTTTTATCGACTTGCTCAAGGAAATTTTTGAAGTGAAAAGAAAAACCTAACCTAGGTTACACCGTTACACTCACGCAGAACAGGTAGAGCGCATTTATTTATTACTTATATATTTTTGTTCAGAAAAGTCCGACTAGCCACTTACGCATCGGATTCAATAAATGTAATTTGTTGATTTGATAATGTGTGGTTTAAAAATTCATTTGAGAGCCATTGTCAAAGTTTTTTTTAACGATTTTACCACATGGAAATTTTCTCGAGCCTCAAGCAAATTCCTTTACATTCCAAATTAACCCCTGTTTAATCAAGAAATAAGAATTGGTTCAATACAATCCGCTGAACAAAGGAAAATTCATTCATTTCTTGCAGTTTTGAAACAAAAGACTCCTATTAATATTTTCTTTTCTTCTCCTGCATTTTCCTGGATCCGCTTCCAGATTCAGTCTCATTGTCTTCTTCTGATGACGTTAATTAATTTTTTTTAAACTAAATTGAAAAGAGATATTTATGGAACTCGATAATGACATGCAAAAAATTAGGTGAAAGAAAAGAAATTATTCCTTACGTCTACGTGGTAGTACAAAACAAGGAACACGGAAATCCCAAGCCAGAGGGATGAAAGGGATGAAAGAGAAAACTCACTTCTTGACTCACGGCCAACTTATGGTTTTCATTCTTTTTTGATCAGAATTTAATTCTTTAAAAAGTATTGCAACTAATTTATTTTACTTTTTTTGCTTTTATGACTGAAGTAAGCTCTAAAGAAGAAATTTGCAAAAAGTAAGAAATAAGATGCGTACATAATAAGTGCTAGATGAATATGTTTAGTCTGTACCAAGCACTCAACTCCACGTGATTTAGCAAGAAGACTGTAGACGTTTACAACTACACCTAAAACCATTTGAGACAGTTGGAGGACAGTAATTGTCATACTCACTACTTGTGGGACTGAAATACGTAGAACCTAAAGACAAACAATAATCAGTAATTCACCACTGTAAAATCTAATTAAAGCTCTCTTCCCCTCTACTCACCTTCAGTGCATAGTAGGTGTACATGAGTGAATGAACAGTGTAGTTCATGACCATAAACCAGCGAGACGTAGCATCATAAGATTCATATGTAAACCAGGTGTAGCCCAGGACTGTGATGTGATGGTACCTTAACAAAAACAAAAGAAGATTTAGAAAGGGGAGAAGGCATCTTCTCAAAATCTGTGTCAAAGGACTACTTAGCGAAACAAGTTTACAAAGATTCAAAGTCCTCATGATCTCACTTTTTTTTAATCATTCGGCTTGTTTTATGTACCACATTTTTCTCAATGAAAAAAAAAAAAGCACAAGGCCTCCCAATACAATCTTTTTTGAGAAAGCATTTCTCAGAAGTTTCGAACTTTCTTTTTTTCCAACATTTTTTTTTTTAATAATTATACCCAGCGCTTACCAGTGTAGGAAAATAAGTGGTTGCTTCCTGAGGACAATGAAAAGTGTGTCCCCAAGTTCCACTGCTTTGCTCAAAGTAAATAAAAGTCCCCAAAATGCTGTAGCTTGGTTATGGTGATCCCTAAGAAAATATTTGAAAAATTTAACCCTGACTTCAAGGAGTTTTAAAAAAATGCAAAATATGCCTTACCTTCTGCAAACAGAAAGATGAAATCCATTGTCTTGCTTAAGTATATGGAATAGTTCAGGTGCTGTTCTCAAAGCTCCAAAAATGCTAAAGATGGCAAGAAAAATATTCCAAGCAAGGAGGGGGCCTTTAAGGGTGTAGCGTGGCCTGGGAAAATTAAATTAAATTGGTTTTATCTTAGCTCATCCCCTGAATTTTTTGAAGCAGGAAATAAAGAGTTAAAGTTTGACTTACTTATTTCGCATCAATATTTGGGCTAAGAAAATAGAAGTAAGGTAGACTACTGAGATGTAAATTGAGAGCGTCCAATACGAGAAGAACCAATTCCGCCATTCTGTTAAATTATATGTTCTCTCAATGGGCCAAACGGATGTGTATGTTGGAAAGGCAATTGGATCCTCGACCACTTCACTCACCCTCTTCATGGTGACTGACGAATGAATCAATTGGACTGTATTGTATGATGCTGAGAGTGGACGCAACTTAAAAATCCCAGCATCACATTCAGCTTGATCAATAATGGTTGAAGGGATCCGTCGGCGCTCCAACTCCTCTTTCCATTACTGCACTAATTTGGATGCCAACTAGTTTCGACCAGCGTGGGATTTCCGATTCGGTTATAAGAATATTAAATGGAATTAGGAATTAAGCGAAATTCCTTGACAACTCTTAGCATTTTATGGTGTTTATTTTAGAATATCAGGGCCCTCCAGAATAGTATCTCCAAGCCCCTGAAATATTTTCTAGGGACTAAAGCTAGAAGAGCTCAGGATCGCTCTCGATATTCAAAATTATAGGGAATGTATTGGGGAGGTTACACAGGAGCAACTGGGAGCTTGGCTTCAGATGGTAGCTGGGGATCCTTAGCTCCTCCCTTTTATTACAGTTGCTCGGAAGGACATGATGCGATTGAGAATTTGCAGCGAGACCGTTTCATCCAAACAAAATGTCGTAGGAAGTCTCTGGAATTAGTTGATACAAGTAGATCTGGGAGGTTTGCGGATGAACCATTTGACCCCTCCAAATTCGGGAAAAATAAACGTAGAGCCAAGTAATTAAAAAAAAAATATTAGCTGTAAAATACCTAGTAACCCCGCGAAAACGAAGTGCTAAGTCGCTGCTTATTTGAGTTTTTTTTTTCACCTTTCCAATATAATTTCTTAAAAATTTTGCCGGTTTTCATCAACTTTTATTATGTGTGAACCGTCGTTTAAATATTAAATCTTTTGCTTTTAGATCAAACCACGCTATGGTTGGGAGCGCTGACTCCTCCAGAAAATGCAAACCCCTAAAAGTCTGCAGCTTAGCTAATCGTAAAGAAGGCTTCTTTGAAATCAGTTAATTCAATTTTTAATATACCATTTTTACACACAGTGGATGAACATCTTGTTGAACAGTTCCTTTTGTCGAATCCAAAATTTCTGGATTCCTTCTTTGAAAAACACGCCGACTCAGGGAAGTATGGATCCCGTAAAAATTCTAGAGGTAAATAATATGAAAATGTGATCAGGACCAGTTAGTCGGAATAATCCGGCCCCTAACCCCCCTAACTTAACCTGATCCTGACACCCCTAACCTGATTACTTGAAAAAGTGACAAAAATTTTTTGAAAGTATATTTGCTTCATTTTCTTTTTCAATTTTGATTTATTTTTTGTATGATTTTCCAGTGGCAGTGAGTTTATGAGTATACCAAGTGATTTTTCGAGCCCCAAAATGTTTAACAATTATACGTCATTTTCTCAAAATCCAATCCGTAGGAAAGAGTCTCATTTGAAAAATTTTTAAATCCAAAATCCCTGTTAGAAGGCTGACCATCGAAACCAACCAATTCAAGTCAAGAATTCTTCAGAACTCTCAGGCCAGAGCAAAGCCGTTGAATGTAATGCTTTCTTTTCTTTTCTAAAATGCTTTTCTAAAAAAAATTCTGAATATTTTTCAAAACGTTATCCGAAAGAATGATTTGGGGACGACAGGTTTAGAATTTCATTCGAAGAAAAAATCTTCAAAACGGACGAACAGACGGACAGGCTGACATAAGTTACTGACTAAATCATATACCGACTGAGCTGGGCAACAATTTTCATTTTCCTTCCGTTTTCAGCATTTTAAGCCAGGCTTTCTATCTGTCAGATTCTGCTACCGATGCACACCCCATGGATTCGCCTCCAATGACGACTGAAGAGGAGCAACCGAATCAAGTCCAAGCGCAAGAGGAAAAGGAGGAAAGCGGCATCAAGCCTACGGCTTCCTGTAAACTTTTGTCCAGACCCAATTCAGCAACCAATAACGCTGCGTTCTCAGAAAAAGATCCCACCACGTTAAAGGCTTCTGCTTCTACCGTCAGTGGAAATGTTCCCACTGCTGCATCTGAAGAAGAGCTTCGAGGCAATGAAGAAAGCCTGAATAAAATCAGTCGGCGTCCTTCCTTAGATTCGAACAGATCGAAGCGTGGGAGTGGAGAGCTGCAGCCACAAATACCCGGAAGAAAGTCGAGTAAAAGCAGACACAAGAAAAGGTAATTCTTGTCATATTTTAATTAATCAAGAGGTTTGGTGAGTGTATTCGGATTCCAGGAGCGGGTCCCATGACTCTCAAATCCGCATGCATGATGAGAGTCGGGCTGACGGGGAGGAGGGTCAAGGTGGCACGGATTCTGCCGTTGTCGTATATAAAGCAGCGAGCCACGTAGTGGCCGACGCCTTTGACAGCGTCATCATCCACTATTCCTCATCCTCAACAACGGTAAAGGTTGTGTCCACGACTAAAATTAAGTCTGAGAAAGTGGAGCCGTCACCGGAACCGGAGAGGTTAACCCAACATCACAAATAATTTGAAGAATTTAAAAATGAGCCTGCTTTATTTTCCGCAGCCTTAACTGGGACAGCAGTCAACTACGACCATTAGGCTGAAGATTATGTTTAGTTCTAGACCCATTCGGTTTCTTTGGCTGATTTCTAAACTGGTATTTAAAATGTCTGAGGATATTTAGGAAGTTAAAACTCTGAAAAAAGATCAAGATTCCTTCATTCCAAATTATTAGTAATTTGAAAAGAAATCAAAAACCATTTTATTTACTCTGATTCAAGCAAAGTGAAAGAAATAAATAAAATAACCCTTAATTAATAATTCTGGAGGGAGTAGAACACATTATTTAAACTTGCTTGTTCCTGAATGGATAGTCTTTAATATTAACCCCAGGTAAGCTTAAAGGCAAGCATTGGTAAACCATAGTATTTAAAGCGGAATGAACTTGAATTTTAAGGAAGGTTAGAGTTTCTCCGGCCCCCACCGGATATACCCATAGGCTTGAAGACTTGACAAAAGAATGTATAAGATCCAGAGACTAATTAAAAACATTCCACACATTAACTTAGGTACTTTTGGTCCACCCAGTTCCGCGTTTCCGAAAAATCGAACAAATCTTCGTATAAGTAGAAGTGAGAGGGCGATAAAGGCTACACATGAGTAGACGAGGACACTAAATCCCAATTCTCCAGATTCCACTTTGAATACTCTCCCCTGAAGAAGTGAAAAAAAAATAATTAAATGAGAATTAATGGGATGAATTTCAATTATTAATAGCGCGAGCTATTCATGCGAATGTAATGTTAGTCCGGACGGCCGTCCGGCCGGACGCGATTATCTCAGTAACGGTTTGTCAGATTGACTTCATTTTTAGTATGAGAGTTCCTTAGGGTCCCTAGTTGTTCACTAGTAAATATCTAAGCGATCGGTGAA
>JABASM010000476.1:0-22509 GCA_019776545.1 Brachystomella parvula
GACATCATTTTTGTTTAAATTAAATTTTGATAGTATAATGAATCATATTTATTTTTATTAATTGTTTTTTTCCAACATTTTTCTATGCTAATATGCTGAATTAAATAAACTGATTTTATAATCACATAATTCCATCACATTTCCATTTAAGAGTAGCACCAACTAATTCCATCAACTCTCTTTTCTTCTCATTCTCCATGTTTTTCATTCCTCTAAAGCTTCATTCCTCGCTGCCAGCGTATGCTGGGCCCGATTGGCCAATGCAACTATTTTAGCAGCGGCTCTGAAGTAGGTTCCATGGCATCTCTGCCGCTCACGTTTTGCAGCCTGGAGAAAAAGTGCAGAAAGTGAAAAAGTTAAAAATAATAAAATTTGCATTAGTTAAAAAATAAAGAAAAAAATATGAATAAATTCAGAAATATTCTTTAGATGGAACTTAAATATACCGTAATGTCTTCTAATTCGGAACAGTGTGTCTAAATCGGAACAAAGGTTTGATTTTTAAAATAAGCATGATATGCACGAAAATTTCTGCAGCCTTCGTAATATGCGTAGAAAACGTTGTTGGCTTGTTAAAGAAAAGAAAAGAAATTTTCATGCATGTTACGCTTATTTTCTAGCTTTTCTAAATTTTGTTTCCATTTAGACGCCCTGTTACGAATTAGAAGATATATTACAGTACACAGAAAATGGAGCTGTAATGCTGGCTGAAAAATTCTTCTCACCTCTTCATTTCTCGACGGCAGGCTAGCCAAATATTCTTGCATTTCAGGTTTCGCTGGATCCGCTATTGCTAGAACAGTTACACAACCATCCACAGTTCCTAGAATGATGGATTTACCATCCTCCGTTGTCTCAATCGCAGACAGTTCTAGGTTCAAAAAGCTTTTTCTTTTACACAAACAACCCTTGTAGAATTAAATCATTCCTTACCAGCAGGTACACGGTAGTTAGCAATCATGTGAGCATCAAACGTCCTAGAATTCCAAAAAAAAAATGTGAGTCGCACAAGTAGTAAACGGAAATGGTGGAGGTTTCAGATTGACCTAAATACGCGTATGGTTCTCCTTCCACTGTGATAATATAAAACGTACTCATCAGTCCTATTAAACATACAAATCACATTAAAAACGCCTTCGGCCACCTGAAAAAAAAACAAGATTTTGAACAGTGATTTTATAGTACGAGTTTTGGCGTTCTGCATTACCTTGGGGATAAACGTTCTAACAGTTTTCCCATGTTTGAGCTCAATGAGCTCTAGTCCACCCCGCCCTGGCGCATAGAGTCCATACTTTCCATCGCGCGTACATCTTCCGCCCCATTTTGGAACGCACCGGACGTACTTCTTTGTTTTCACGTCAACTATATTTCCTTTGTCAGAGTCAATCAGAGCAACCTAAAAATCAAAATTGAGTTTAGCTTGCGTTTGGACGATGTGATTTATTTTATTTCATTTTTTTTTTGTATTATTTTTGCTTTTTTAATTACTTACCTGTGTTGGTTTTCTCGGGACTGGAAGCAGCGTGAGAAAATCCTTGAAATTTTTATACTTGAGTATAATTTTGTGTAGAAGTATCCCAGTCCGGGAGTTATAAATGTAGAGCGTATCCTTTAATTTTTCAAATCCCGGAGCCACGAGAAAGTTTCCGTCGTAGGTGACGATGAGCTGTCGCATTGATTTAATTGGGTATTGAAATTCAAACATTTTCTCACCAGTTGGCATTTGTCTTGCAATAACATGCATTCTAGAATCATAAGTCCAAAGATATAAATGAATTTCAAGGCGTTTTTCACTTGTGTAGATTTCAGAGTGCTAAATCCCACCGTCAAAACTTTGGGAATTCAAATTCTTGAAATCCAAGATTGGAAAAAATAAAAGAAATGAGAATAAGGAAAGTAATGCTTCATGCTTCGATTCTGCCTTAAATTTGTTTTCGCTCCCTTTGGTTTTAATTCCTAAAAATATAATTCCTGCTGACCATTGAAATTCAGAATGCCTAGCGGATGCCCTTTACCACATTCCACGCGATGGAAGACCAGAATTTTGAGAAGCTAAATAAATATACAAGTAGCAGGAATTAAAGCGTCTCTTCCCTTATTCTCATTCATTTGTTTCTTTTTCAAAATTAGCCCTTCCCAACCTCGGATTTCCCAAATTTTGCCGGAATTCATCCAACCCACCTCAAATCCATGCCTCCAATTTTAGAAACAGTTATAAATGTTTGATCTTCATGCATGAAAAATATTTGCTTAATTGAAGCTTGCTCTTCTTTAAAAATCACATCTTTTTTAGTCCCACTCCAGATTATAATAAATCCAGACTCAGCGGACACAATGTAGGCTCCATCCTTTGTTATTTCTGCATGCGTCACAATGGCTCCTAGGGGTGAGTCTGCCAACTTTGAAATTAATTTCCCAGTCTTCAGATCCCAGACACCAACGCAGTTACGAGTGGCTATCGCCGCAATGTCAGCTTCAGGTGATACGCTGTTGTCGAAAATAAAACAAAGCTGTTTTTAAGAAAAATTATTGGTAGTGTAGTATATGTACCTAATTGAATCCACTTGCATCTCATGACGATCAATTGCGTGGACTTGTTCAAAAATATTGTTGATGTTCCACACTTTGACAGTTCTATCAATTGATGAGGTGATCACGGAATTCCAGTTCCCAATAGTAAGACTACAGATTTTAATAATTCTCCCAAAATGTGCATCCAAATTTTTTAGTAAATCTCCAGTAGACATATCCCAGACGTACAAGTTTTTCCTTAAAAAAAAACAAGAATACACAAATAAAACAGAAGAATCAAGGAAGGAATAATTGGTTACTAGATTCATCTTAATTTTCATTGAAAAATATTTCAAAGTTCAACTGCCATACCTCACGCCTGCAATGGCGTAAACACTGTCCTTGGAGAGGACGCAGGAATTAGACTCGAGGAGCTTAGTAGAAATATTCCGAATTCCATTGTCCGGCAAGAGCAGCGTCACCACTTTCCCAGACCGCAGATTCCAAACCTTAGTTCAAAGAAAAGCTTCAGAATTTCTTCAACCTTGGAATGGTCCTTCCTTACTTTGTAGCCAAACATAAAAGTAGCTACAATGAATTTTGAGTCTTGTGAGAATTCCAGCTGAATCAGCTTATCGTTGTTGTCGCCATAAACTCTCTCTGGGATCCAGGAACCTTTGACCAAATTGAACTCAACAACGTGTTCTCCATGTTCCTCTGTACAAGTGAACAGTTTTGTCGATGACGATGAAATGGTGATGGCGCTGGTGAAGAAAAACAACATGGAAATTTTCTATACCGCGTCTGTCCGAAATAAAAATGAAAAATCTACCCGTGAAAAGGTATAGGATTTAATTGAACCCCTTCTGCGAAAGTCAGAAGCTCCATTCTCGTGTCGTCCAAGTTTCCACTCCAAAGAATCATGAAGAAATCCTCGAGCGTCGTATGCGTCATCCTCAGAATCGGCTTCGATGCAAAGGGATGAGTGTTTTGGGCCTCAATTTCGCCTGCAATGCTTCAGATTAAGAAATAAATTGGTCGCTATTCATCCGCGGTTTTTTGAAAAGTTTTTTAAAGAAAATGATTTCTTACTTGAAAGTGACCCAGGAGCGACCCCCGTAAACTACCAGATGAGTATTGAGGAGTGAGAGCCCAGCAATATTTTCACCACCTTCCAGTGGATTCTCAAAAACTGTGAACTCATTCGTGAGCATGTTGAGTAGAACGATTTGATTAATATTTGAGTAGGCGGCGGCGTATCTGTTGTCAGGACTGATCACAAGTCCCGTAAGGATTCCTTCAATTCCTGGTGTTACGTCACGGCACATGTCACTCGTCGAGAGGTCCCAAGTAATAAACTTATTTGAAATTGAGATTATGTAGCGGAAGTCAGCAGTGAGGCAATATCCGAATACAGCAAACTGATGACCCTCGAGGGAGTACTGGAAATATTTACAATGCAGAGCTGGCATGATGGAAAAATAAAAATTTAAGTAAGCCTTTTTACCTTCAAAGGTCCACCCGGTGTGTGGAGACAGTGAAAGGAAGGAATGAGGGCACAATGCCCAGCCCCTTCAACATCACACTGTTTCAGAAGTCGCTGGACATTGGGGTTGGAGGCAATTTCTGGTAAGAGACGTCCGATTAGCTGTGGAGCGAGCATGGTTGGATGTTGGAGCAGCACTCCTGCTCCGAGCCTCAAAGCATCAGCTACGAGCATTATTTCCCTAGATATTTTTTTTTCAGAAATCAGCGCATGCTTCTTTTTTCTTAACATTTTTTTTTGTGGTGGCAAGACCTTCGAAGCACCCGCTGAGCCTCCCTAGTGAATTAGCAATACAGAACTTTGCTTAGCATGCTCCATGACTCTTCCCATTCCGCATTCAACTTCCCAAGTGCAATAAAAATACATTCAACATAATGTTACAAAGAATTGTGGATTGTTTTCTCAGTTAACATGCCTCAACATGCACATGCTCAAGAGACGTAATTTCTTTAAACNGAATTGTGGATTGTTTTCTCAGTTAACATGCCTCAACATGCACATGCTCAAGAGACGTAATTTCTTTAAACCTGGAAGATTCCCGGTCGTCGACATGCGCACAGGCGTCCTCAAAGTCGGAGAGCGTTGACTGGAGTGGGCAGGATGAGAGTTTTGCATGGAGCCAGTGGTAGTTGAATAAAACGTTGTCGTAGAGGTGCATGAACCGTCGGGATCGGACTAAATGGTAAGGAAGCTCACCAAACTAGAATCGAAAAAGCAACCTCAGTTCGAGCCTATTTTAAATTTTTATCTCCACCTTTCGTAAGTTGTATCTTGAAATTTTCCCGTCCTTTCCCACAAACCCAAGTGGTTGAGGGGGTACCATTCGATCCGCAGCTCCTTCCTTGGCAGTCAAATTGAAACGGTGACGCTGAATCTCGGTATATTTAAACGGCTTTGGATTCCCGCCACCCCAAATACCGAGGAAATAGTCAGCAATGGAAGAGTGGAAATAAATTGACATGGCTTCATCCTTAAAATATCGTTCACGAGCTGCATCTCGAAACTGCCTATTAAAATCCAAGGTCAACCAGGAAAAAATTAGTTAATTCAAAATATTTTGACGGACACCGCTACTCACCTATGGTACCAACTCAGTACTGACACCCCATCTGCTTCCCGCTCTGACAAGTAATTGGGAAGGTCGTTCCGTATTCTTGTCCACAAGAGTGGTGGGATACGTCTAACAGGCGGCATATGGTACTGGTACACGTCATCCAGTACCTTATCGTCCAATGAAATGAGATCCTCCAGCTCCGTCTCAGAGAGGCCACTCTTAGCTGCCGTGATGTAGGCCAGGGCATGTGTTACTAGGAGGCTACCGTGCTGGAATCAGAAATCAGAACTTAAAAACCCACAACCAATGCTCGAGAACGCTAGTTAACGCCAGTTGACAAAGAACCCAGTAAAAGACGGTGAAAATAATTTCCGACTTGTTCTGCCCGCTGCTAGGCTGGTAGAGAAAAATAAAATGTGTTCAACAACAGGAGGCCATCCTAGCGGACTCCTGGGAAACTATTCCACCCGCGCATGCGGCTGGAAAATCTTTAGCAGCCAGCAGCCTCGAAAAAAAAATTGCAAAGGTGTGCCGCAGCCAAGCGCCTGTTTACCTGTATTTCAATCCTTTCGAACAGCTTGAATATAGAGTCCATGACACTTGCAGCTAGTTGTGTGTCTGCTGCCTTTGAATAGCTCTTCCATCGACAGATCTCAGCAAAAACCAGCTTAACAAATATTGGGAGGGAGCATTCGGCAAGGGCGTTACAAACGACACGCCACTGGTAGTTGGTAACATCTCGGCTCCCTGCAATTAGCCACTTCCGAAGAACATTCGTTGCTAATTTCTCACCGAGTGAAGCCACCTCTAGAAAATTTTCTTCGGCGTCTAAAATACGTCGGAGGAGGAGATAGTCAGCGGAAATCACTTGATCTTCTGGTTCATAGACACAGGATATCACAATCTAAATTGAAGAAATGAAGAATCATAATTAGATAGGTTGCTAACTTTTTGGAATTCTGCTGGGTGAGGTAAAATTTGACATCTCCAATTAGGGTCCAATCATAATTAGGGTCGGTGGGGGTAACTGTGGGCGGTAGGGCAACTGTAGATGGCTGTATTTTTAAGCATTAGACACATGTTTTTAAATAACTAAAATTCGAGCAATGCTCACGAGGTCGAGCACATATTGCTCGAATTTTTAATTATTTCGAAAAACATTTTTAATGCTTGAAACTCCAGCCGTCCACAATCACCCCCACCGACCCCAGATTGAAAAATATTATTTTTTGACTGCTGGTGTTATTCCAGCGCCTCTCAGTCAGAGTTAAAGAGTCAGTCAGATTTCCCAGTCAGTATTACGCTTTCCCCGGGATATTCAGCTTCACCCTTGGAAGGTCAATGACGTTGGCAATTGTCAACCGTTGTCAACAAGCTTAGCAATTGGAGAATTTTCTGAAACAATTTTTGTCTTATAAGGGAGGTGAATTTTTCTGTCCCTTCCTAAAACGCTTTTCTCTACGTAATTTGAGAACGCACGACTCCTGAGGTGAGGCTAGGGCCCCAAGTTAAACGGCTGAAATTTCCTACGACCAGGGAAGCTCAGAATTTTCAACAAACGACCTAGAATGGTGTCTAAAACTATTGACAATTCTTCCAAATTTCCGCTATTTGAGTAATAGATTCGGCTTGGCAGGACGCCATTTTAAGTTTGTTGACAATTTTCGAAATCGCCGGTTTGAGACCTCCTGACAATTGTCAACATCGGCAAGTCGTCCTTGTTTTCAAAATCGCCGACCCGCCCAGGGTTAAAGAATTACCTTGCAGTATTTAGGAAGTTTGGATGGTAACCAAGTGAGTTTATTAGCACCGGAGGCTCCAGTCAGCTGATCCACGGAATCAAGAAAAACGACGAGAGGCTGCTCAGGTGTCCCACAGCTAAGGAGCTGCTTGAAGTGGGCCGTGAGAGGGACTAGGTCATCCGGTATTTCTTCCATTGGGAGCATAAAATTATACGAGATTTGTTGACAGAGTGATATTAGCATGGGAGTGAGCGCACTAGAGTCCGGGGTTGTTCCAAGGAATCGAAGAATCAGGAGAGGTACAGCGTTCCTTTCCATGTACCATGGAAAGCACATTGCAGCAATTTTAGCCAGGAGTGAAGTTTTTCCACATCCGCCTGCGCCGTAGAGTACAATCGGTTTGTCGGATTTCCCAAGAATGTACTCTTTGGCACGAGCCAGGCTCTCTTCTCGACCGTAGAATACTTTCACCGAGTTCTTGCAGGCATGGAGATGTTGAAGAATCTCAGTGACGATGACACCTTGAGCTGAGGAATCTTCTTTACGCATAGCACGGTCAACTAGCTTTGTAATATTTCGATAGAAATGAGCTAGGAAGTGATTCAGGTACTCGTCATGCGTGTCTTTGTCAATTCCTTCCCGCCCCATCCACTCCACAGTGTACCTGAGAAATCAAAGAGCGTCCCATATTTTATGCCATAGGGTTTTGGGTAGACAAATTTTAAAATTTTACTTCTGCATGTTGGAGGCTTCAATTTTATTCGGGAGTCTCTCATCGCGTAAATTACCGAGAAGTCTAGCAGCTTCCGTATCAAGCCCGCGGTTGACAATGTCAAGGAAATTCGAGGCCTTCTTAATATTCTGGAGATTAATATTGTTGATGTAGCGGACGTAGGCGAGGCAATGGGCTTTTGTATTCTCGACGTTCAAAACTCCGTTTATAACTTCGCGTTCCGTAACTGAAAAATTTGGGGTAAGAGCATTAAATTCAACAGACCGTAGGAATCTCCATTAGACTTCAGTCCTTCAGTGGGGCCCGGTGAAAGTACCCATTTTTGAAAAAAAATTTGCCTGCTGCATTGGAGGAGCTAAGAGCAAAAAAGTTGAGAAAAGAGAAATATTTTTTTTCCTAAAACGGGTGTTTTCACTGGGCACTAAGAATTTATACGAATTAATATAACAAAAATTAATTCTGTTTTCTCCATCTACTTCCGCATTTACCTGACATGAAGTAATTGTGTAAGTCATCGTCACTCAGCGTTGCATTGGCGTTGCACATGTGAGCAGCTTTCCTCAAGAGCTTTTGCATTTTATTCAATGTGTCCCACCAAATGGCTTGATCTTGAGACTGTAGCTTTGGCACTCTCTAAATTATTTTTACAAAGTTAGAAAAATAACTTAACTCAGCCCAAAATTACTAGGGACTGACCTTGTTATTAAAGTTCAGCAAAATGGATGAAATTGGCTGGAGGATGAAAACTGGGGGTACGGCATTGGTGTCTTTTTGGTACCACATATCCAGAAGGATTGTTTCCACCCCCATTTGTACCAGCGTCTCTTTCAGCATTATTAGTTCACTTGCAACAATAATTGTTGGAATTGGACGGTATCCATACTTCTGACCAAGGAATACCTATAAAATGATATTTTCCCTTCAATTCCGAGTTTTCGAAATGAATTTGATTATTTAAAGCAGTACAAGCAATTTCGTGGATGAATTCAATCAAGGCATAATAGATTAGCATAGCTTGCATTTTTCTGGCTGCATTTTTCTTGCATACAAAAACCCTCATTTTCCAAGAAATGAAAAAGTTTGCATGTGCTCTGCATGGAATCTAAAATCAGTTTGTCCTTCGTACCACCCTGTGTCAGGGTAATTATTAGCAATCGATTTTCTCATGCAGTAGCCCTAATGACATACATCCCGTGCGCTAGAGTTGATTTTCAAAACTTTTTTCAATTTCGATTTCGGTCATCAATGATTTCACAGGAAATTGCAAGAAAAAAAACCGAATTTTCTATCAAGTAATCTTACCACGAAGTTCGGTCCCATTGACAATCGCTGACAATTTGCAATTTCCCTCATGCAGAGCTCTGTGGTCATATGATCATCCGTAGCTTCATCCCGAACTCCCCATCTCATATCCACCACCTCAATTAAAAAAATGCTAATTAATGCCTGGTCTTTTTTTTTCTTACATGATTTAGTGACAAACCTGAAATTCCAGTCCATGCTTTTCCCTGCAGTATTCTTTAATTTTTGGGTAAACTTCAGCCATTAATGTATTCCGCTCGAGAGCAGTGTCTAAAAAAATCCAAAAGTGAATTTTCGAAAAGGGTGCGTGGAAAGTGGGAGTGGTTGATTAAAAATTTAAATTCAAATTACCGGTAAACGTAGAGCTCGTAAAAATCCTAACGATTTTTGAACTAACTGGTGGAAGTTCTTCCAAGCAGCCTGCGAAAACGAGATCGATCGTTCTGTCGTCCATTTTTTCAGTGAAAAGTAGAGCACGGGAGGGATATGCTGAACGTGAGATAGCCAAGAAGGAACTAAAATCTTGCCCTCTTTATCTTTTGTTTCGTTTTGGTTTTATTGATTAAGGGGCTTGATTAATTGAAGGAAAGCATGTGAAGTTTGATCAATATCTTCTAAATTTATGCTTCGCTTGTAAAAAAATACTGCATGCAGTTGCACAAATGGTGTCATTGCCCACCCTAATAAAACTAAAGAGTTTTTAGGATAAATTTTTTATAATCCGGTATCTGAAAACACAAGGCGCTTTGGCTTTGAATTTTGGGTGAAAACTTCAGTTCCAAGTTCGACGGCCGAGGATTCTTGATTGTTTGAAGAAATAGTTCCTTTGAATTCGAGTTTTTGTAATTTTATTTAAACTCCACTACTGATAAACAACTATAGCACCCTTCGTTTTTCCTGCTACAAAGGCGCTAAAGCTAAAAAATATTAAAATTTTGCGGAAGTGGTTATGAACCCCCCAGAACCAGGTTTTGATTTGTAAAGAATTCCAACGTTTTTAAGAGGTCGAGGATGACCATCTGGTGAGCTAATTGGCTGCAAATCGAAGAATGGGACAACAGCCTGCCCACCATCCTTTTCTAATGAGCTTGCGTCAAATTCAATGTATTTTGAATTGTCAGAAATAGGATAAGGCTGTGAGGGTCCATGTTGGTTCATTGGAGAAACCGGATCTCCAAGATCATGTCGCTCTCGCTTCTCCCTCGGGGGTGGGAATTTTGCACCACGGAACTCCGGTAGACCAGAAATAGCCGTACCATCAAAACTACTGAATCCAGCTTCCAGAATCAGTGCATTATTCTCAACCTTCCATTGGATCCCTGTTAGAACGTCAGTCGACTTTCCAGGTTCAACAACATCCAAATTAATTTTATCAAATCCAGCTGCTCCTAATGGAATTAAGCTTGGAGTGTGTCCTGAAGGATCAAGCCAAACTAGCGTAGTTTGATCAATTTTGCCGTCGGGTAGAATTTTTCCTTGCTGAATCTAAAAGCTCAATCAAAAGTTCACAATTATTTTTGAAACAAAAAAAAAATAGCAAAGGTTGTAAATTGATTTAAGCAATTAATGAATTCTTACGTTGAGAAAGAGCGTATTGTCTTTCCGTTCGAATCGCAATCCAGCCGCTGCAAATCCTTTGTCTGTTTCCGTATGGATTGGAGCAATGTCAAAGAAGTGGTGACCTTCAGGAAGAATCGGGTCACCGCAGATGCAGAGACAGAGCTCACAGTACTGGGGTGTATTTAAGATGACACCATTTTCCATTTCCCATCTTTCTCCAGCCTTCATTGTTTTTCCACTTGAGCATTTTGTAGTATCGATGGTCTCGTTGGCTTCAAAAATAAAATAAAACTCAAAAAAATAAAAAGATTTTGCCATGGATTTCAATTATATTTTGAGAACTCAAGCTACTTACAATTTCCAGCACTAAGGCCTGTCACCTGATGAGGCTTCCCATCAATTGTGTACCAGTCGTAAAGACGACCGCTTCCGGGTGCAGCAGGGCAGAATTCGACTTCTCGAGATGTTCTAATACACTGCGTTTCGAAAAATTAAAAAACTTGCAATTTAAAAAATATTTCTTTTTTTCCAGGAAATAAAAAAAAGGAATTACGCGTTTTGCTTTGTTTGGACACTGGGATTGTTTCATGCAATCCGAGTCTTTATCAAGGCAGTGGGATCTCCGATATAAATCACAATGCGTGGTTTTGTTAGTGCAAGTGGGTGTGGGATTCGAATACTCTCTGCAGGTCCCGATACACTGACCATCCGGGTTCAGAACTAGAAGTACAAATTATTCAACTGCTGTTCTTTCTATAAAAAAAAAGTTTCTTGAAAAAATTTTTTTATCCTTACCAAGCTCAGATTCCAAGTAACCCTAAAATTTCAGAACAAAAATCAAGGAGCTATGGAAAATGAAGTTTTTTTTTGTTGATTTCTGATTTTTACCGGGAATGCCGCGGTGAACTCCGCAGTATTTCCATTGTTCAAACCAGGCTGCCTGCAGTCAATATACCCCAACCCTTTGTCATTAGGTCCAACGGTACAGTTCCATTCAGGAGGCGGGAGAAGAGGGTCACCACCTCCTGGTACTTCTGGTTCTCCATCCTTTGGTGGTGTTCCTTCCGGTTCTCCTCGTTTTCTGCCCGGAAATGGTCCAGCCGGGGGACCTGTTCAAATTTTTCATTGCTGAATTTACAATCAAAGGAAATTAAGTTTTTTTCAATTCTTACTATTTGGATGGTCAGGATCCTTAGAGCAGTCGTATTTTCCCCATTGTGGTTTGTCCGGGTAAGTTTCAATTAGACTGTCCCTGTGATAGGGCACACGAGTCTCATCAACTAGAATTGGAACGATCTGGACTGTGTGGGGCTCCTCAAGCTTAGTTCCATTCCCGTCTACGCACTCTTTGTTCTCAGTGATTTTACAAGGGATAATTGAGCCATTTGAACTTAAAGCCACGTATTCAAGAGCGAGACAAGGAATTGGAGAGCCATCCTCCAGTTTTAAGTGCTCCGAAACGTCTAGATTAAAATCATTAAGCTAGAAGAAGCTTGATTTCAGCGATGGGGCAATCGGTAGTTTAAAACTGCCTGATTTAGTGTGATCACCTTCTGGAATCTTAAGGGCTTTCCCATTGGCATATGCAGTCCAGTTTTGAACGTACACCCCCGGAGGACAATTGGGAGCGGTTACTTTTGGTCCGACGCCATCGCAACCAACCGGAAGTGGATCACACCTGAATACGGTTGGACCAGGTACGACCACCACGTCCTTGACTTCAGCCAGGCTACTAAATTTAATTTTCTTATCGATTCGAGCAGTCATATTCAGCATAGTTTCCTCTAATACTTTTCCAAAGTCGAATTTTTCTCCCCCTGAATTTGCATTAGTTATTATGTACGATACAAAAAAAAAAAATCTTAAAAGAAGCCCCAGCGAATGGGAGGGTTTTTTACCTGAAATTTCTACCTGGTAAGCGTGGTAGACGTGATGTGTGATTTGAACAATTGCGTACTTCATGTCTGACATGACCAAATACTGAGCAGCATCAATGAGTACATCAAACTTATCGTGGATGAGCCCGAAAGCGTTATTACCGTAGCAGTACTTGTTCAGATTTGTTTTTGAAGGATCCCAGCCTTTGAGTCCAAGCTAAAAATATTAGAAAATTAAAGTTTTAATACTGCTGAAAAATTCGTGCTTGATTCATTAAATTCTTGAATTAACTGTTTTGTGAAGTAATCTCTCCAAAACTCTGATCAAGTGATTTGTATTTCCTAAGCTATCAATTTCTGTATGTATGTATTCCGTCATTTCAGCTGCAACCATATCCTGATAAGTATCTGTAAAATTCAGCAGGAAAAATGGAAGATTAAATTTTTTTTTTGCATTTTAAAATTATAATTTCTGAAATTGGTCTAGCTTTCTCACTTCCTGTCTCGTTTTGTGAGGCAGCTGCAGTCCACGATGGGTAAGGTATATCCAGCGCTTCAGAAATTTCAGCCAATCCGTACTCTTGAAGCTCTGGTGTGAGTCGATTGAAGATATGATGGATGGTTGCAGCCATTGCATTCACTTCGATCCATTTTAACCTTGCCTTGTCCACGTCACTTGTCGGCTTAGATTTCGCCAATGCATTGCACTTCTCTCTAGAGTTTTTAGACTTTTTTTAGATTGCAAAACAAACGCATAAAAAAAATTAGCAAACTAATTATGATTACAAAGTTTCCAAATCCACTGCTGGGTTGAACACCGTGTAGGCCTTATTAAGATCTAATTGTTCTTGAAGTGGATGAAAAATGTCAGCGAGAGGTTTAAATTCCTTGCTGAAGCTCATAAGAAATTCTCCAATGAATTTCGTCTTGTTTGCAGCATAATCCTGTTGAGATGCACTTAATTACTTAAACGGGATGTAGAATTTTGAAGAAAATTTTAGCATACCGGATTTTTCTCGGAAATTAATTGAGACAATTTACCAGTCTCTTTTTTCACGAGTTCAGCAATTTCATCCATCCGCTTCACGAAATTGGCCCATTCAATGCTCAGAGGAAAGGGATCAGTTTGGTCTGAACTGGCGTCATCTCCAGACTTCTTCTTCTCAGCCTTGGATTCGTCAGACGCTGCACGACGCTTCCGAGGTTTCACACCTTCCCCACTACCACCGCTTTCTTTCAGAGAGAATTTGGAGTCAAGTGACGAAGTAACTGTAACTACTACGGTGATCCCTACTAAAATCACAAGGAGTAATCTAGGGCTGTAAAAGGATCCCATTACTATGCTGGATTTTCCCTAGTAATTCCCAACCCCAGAGCTGTGTAATTAAGGGAGCCTGGTGAATAGTGTGAATTAATTAGATGACTGTCCGTCATTAACTGCCCATAACCAGGAAATAAAAGGACGCTGTTGTAAAACATCGTATTGTCAAATGCATTGTATGTTTTCTTAGTTCTTAGTATTCCATTGCTTACATTATACAAAACGCAATTAAAATTCATTCAAGCACAAGTTTCTGAAACGGCTTTAACCTCCCTGACACCTGGAAGTCTTGTACAGGAATAAACTGTCCAAGGTGTATAGGTGTATGAGGTTACTCGTTCAGAGTTCGGACCATGTGACTTCTCAATGCGAATAACGACATCTGCCGAAAAAGTTATTCTTCCTCTCGTTCTTTTTAATTAAAGAAAAAACAAATTCTAATTAACAACTGGGAGAAAAGTCCACTTTTTCACGGCTTTAATTTTAATAAGCCCCTCCTAGCCTTAATAAATTAAATCCTTGCATCCCTTCCCTTAAATTCTGAAATCAATTTTTTCCAAATCAATTATACCTATTAACTCAACCCTCAACAAGCAAAAATTAAGTTTGTAGCCGACGGATCTAATCCACATGGCGCATGACCTAAATAACGGTGGGAAGATGGCGGGAACTATAAGGGAATTCCGTTTTCAGCGTTTTTTCACCTCGAACTCATGATTCGACTGGAATCAAACGGAGAGGAATATCCTGTCCGTAACACAGTTTTAGTTTTAAAAGTTTGATAGCAGGTTTTTGCAGTTATTTCCGGGGGATTTGTACCGAGCTCGCAGGTACTCGTGCAACCCGCGACGTCCCACATACCGTAGTTCAAATAAAAAGCTACTACGCTTGATAAAAATCATAAAGCTGATTCGGAGTAGAAAAACGGCCGCCCCGCCCCCTAGAATAATCCAGGGGATTGAGATGATGCCCCCCAGCAGTATCCACTAGCAATTTGAAGTACTTTTCAACTCTGATTAATTTATTTCCAAATATTAATTTAACTTTTCATGGGATACAAGCTTTTTTCGTTTTTCACATTGATACTGAATGAACGTTCCGGTCTTTACTTCGGGCGCGGACGAAAACGTTGCTGTGTCTCCAGCTCAGTTTTCACACTCGTCGTGAGTGCGGGTTGCTGAGAGTTTTGGTTGGGTTGACCAGGCGCGGCAGGGTTTCTTCTTTGGTTAGTTTCCAGCTCTGTCGTTACATGCGTGAGCAGAGAGGGATGCTGTGCAAATGGTTGTGACGTTTGGTTTTGAGGGTTCTTTCTATTCAATTGCTGTGTCTCCAGGTGGGTTGTCACTTTCGTCACCAGACCCGGCTGTCGCTGTATGAATGGGGGTTGTTGGGCTTGTGGCTGACTCTGATTGGATTGCTCCACCATCGCCTCATTGTTACTTGGCGGGGTTTCCGTCTGCCCCTCAGTGGGAGCTTGATCAGTTAGCTTGTTCTCTTCGTCCTGGGAATTCTGGGAGTCTGATTGGTCAGCGTTGTAGGTTGAAACTCGGTCACCTGTAACAACTGAAAAACCTTACAGTGTATATATTGCAACAAGGGTTTTGGGCGCATGCGCTCCCGAAAAATTGGGTTCAAACCTTTTGGACGGAATCCATCAGCGCCTGCAGTGTACGTCACAGCGATAAGTTGTCCATCCGGGGCTCGGTAAGAATAGGAGCCTTTCACTTCTTCTCCAGCGTCGTCGTCTGATCCGTTTAAGCTCTTTCCTTCGCGTGATCCCTTCCCTGGCACACCCGTTTGCTCAGCTTTTATTCCGTCAGAGGTCTCATATGCCCAATGGAAATTCCCGTTACCCTCATCAACAAATTCACTATTTAAAATTTTGGAATTTCCTGATTGGTTTCCAGCGGAATTCCCAGTGTCTCTGTTGGAATTTTCAGAAGAGTGCTCGCCGGGTTGATCAGGGCGATTTTCCAGCCCCTGAGCTTGTGCCTGAGGGTTTTGGTCTGGTTGCTCCTGAGAGGGCTGCTGATTTTGGTCAGATTGCTGCTGTTGACCCTGTTGGTCAGGTTGCTGCTGCTGCTGCTGATTTTGATCAGACTGCTGCTGTTGAACCTGTTGGTCATCCGGTTGCTGCTGCTGATTTTGATTGGATCGCTGCTGTTGGTCAGATTGCTCTTGCGTTTCTTGTTGCTGGAAGCCTTGTTCCGATTGCTGCTGCCCGGGGTTAGACTGTTCCTGAGCGTTCTGACCCGGTTTCTGATTTTCAAACTGGGGTGCAGCCGTCGTAGCAGTCGCTAAGAGCAAGACGCTTAGAATCTGGAAGCAAGAAATTATTTTTACTAGAAGATTCACTTAAGCTTGGAAAATATGCTTACAATGGGCAGTAGCATGATTGAGTGTTGATGGTTGGAGTGATGAGACCTTTGTTATGAAATATGGAGGTTTTTAAACCTTAGCTTTTTATATGCTTTTCATCAGACGGTTTCAAGAAGAATTTCATCCCGACTAAACCTTAGATAAGTAAATTTGCAAGTCAAATGAAAAATATACTGAGTATTGAGATGAAGTGCTAAAAATTAAAGGAGGAAAAATGAAGTACCATATCAATTTCACTCTCAATTCTATAATTAGCAAAGTCCCATTTCATTGCCCGAGATTGCAATAAGGCATAAATAAAATGTCCTTTAAAGGAACGCCTTCCCCCTTTCCATCAAATTTATTTATGATTTCACACCTAACGCTTAAATAATTTCCAAGGTTAGTTTCTTACAATTTTCAGTTTTAAGTTCATTATGCAAAAAATAAGGAAAACAAATAAATTTTTCGAGGGATGCAATGGTGCATTCTATTGAGTGAGTGCGTTTGAAATTTCCAAGTTTAATACATAAATCCAGTAGAAAGTGTCAAGATTTTCCAGGACTACGCTTAGCTTCGTTTCGGAAGGTCTCAGAAGGTCAGTTTTAATGTAAAAAAAACTCAGACGGGGATGCTGTTTAGTGCAATTTGATATTTTATTTCCCTGAATTTTTTTAAGGTGTTTATTATCAGTGGACTAGAGCTAAAAAAATTTTAATTTTAGGTTTTTAGGTTTTTTAGGTTTAAAATCCCAGAACACCGAAGCTCCGTTAGCTTAATTTGCAAAAGATACAGCGTTACGAGGTTTTAATTTAAAGAAATTCAAATGTTGACAGTTTTGATGCTCGTTTCCTGGAGTACTTTCGTAAGTATCGCTAAAGGTGAGCCGTCTGAAAAAATTCTTGATTTTCATTTTCAAATCTAATGACGTAGAGATGAAGAGATTGATTGAATATCGAGTAATGACGGAAGTGCATTTGGTAAAATTTCCAAAAAATGAAGCTTCCCTTTAATTTGTTGTTTTGGCGTGAGGGGATTGACATGCTTTCTAAACAGGTTTCCATTATACGGACGACGAAGAGATCTCTCGTGCTCTTCTTTATGAGTCGAGACAGAAAGTGGGTGAGGAAAATTAGGGAAATTAAAATAGAAGAAATTTAGTTCAACTTCCGCTTTAGTCTTTTAAACTCAGTTCCTCAAATAAGTCAACCTCCATTTTAAAATAAAAAATTCCAAATCCTAACCATGGAGGATATCGAGAAACAGAAAATAAAATTGGAACAAGTAATATTTTCACCCCTACTTCCATGAAAGCCGACTAATTAAATTTCATTCCATTTTTTAGTTTCGTGAAGCCATACAGGATTTTTTACCAGAGCTTGAGGGGTTCCGTGGATCTGATTGGTATTTATTAAAATTTTTACAAGGTAATTCCTCTCAAGAATTTCTGATTCAAAATCTAATTTGTTAAATTATGCTGATTAATTAAAAATTAAAAATTAAAAATTATTTTAGAGCATAATTTCAATGTGAAATCATCTGCTGAGGCTTTAGTCAGCGTAAGCGTAACCATTTAATCTACCGAAATATTGCTCAATATTCTTTAATCAGAAATTGTAAATTCTTGTTTTAGGCAACGCAGTGGAAGACAGGGATGAAGCTTCACCTGCTGGAAGGAGAAAAGAAAGAAGAAATGTTTAGGAGATTTCCTTATGAAAATGACGGGATTGATAAGCATGGACACCCAAGTACTACCTACCTCCCATTTCCATAAATCACAAAAACTAATTAAATTTTTTTTTTCAGTTCTGATGGTGCCATTCGGTAGGTGGAAAATTCGTGAAGCGGTTGAAAATGGGGAGCGAGAGGATTTTATACGTCATGCTATTGAAATGACTGAAATTAACCAGGATCGGCTTAAAGATGCAATTGAGCAATCCAATGGTTCAGTAAACCATGTCATCATTATATTCGACCTCAAGGAGTACACTATTAGACAGCTAATGCATCGGCAAAGTATGGAAATTTTTTTAGCACCTTGCAGGCACTATAACGAAATTTTGTCTGCTTGCTTCCAGCAATTTCAACATTGTCAGAATGGACGAAACGCAGTGAGCAATTGTATCCCCAGCAATTAAAATCATTCTATGTGATAAACGGTAAAAAAAAATTTCTCAAGTTAATTTGTTATGCACTACTGACCCTACTACCTTAATTCTAGCAAATCGGATTATGCCAATCCTCTTCAGCTTGTTAAAACCCTTCATGAGCCACAACACTGTTTCTCGTGTTAAAATCTTTGATTCCAATGAGGAAGGGTGGGGACGCGTCCTTTCGGAACATATTCCAAATGATCAACTCTCACCTGAATACGGAGGAACCAAGAGGAGTAAAATCAAGAAATAATCTAAAGTCGCCTAAAAAATTAACTTCAGCGGTATTACATTTCAAGCCTAACTAACCTAAAATTTTTGATAAACTAAAAGAATGCACGAACTTATACTAAATTTTTCTAATCAAGGTTCCGTTTTTTGTCTCACCTACATTTGGCTAATAAGTACCATCTGGGTTTCTGAATTTCCTTTCGTATTTTTCTACGAAATAGTTCCATAAACGCACAAGCAGTGAAAGCTAGGTGTGCACTTGCTATGTTTTCCATAATTTATACTTGGAATTCTTTTATTCCATTAAGAAGGTAATATTTGACTATAGGTAAGTTTGCTCATACATCACGATAACGAAGAAGTTTTTTAACTAATTTCAATCGAGCTTTTTTTTCTCGAATTAGAAGCTAAAATAAATTAATATCCTAAAATCTAAATCTTCGTCAGATTCTGCTCATCTGTATTGTTATAATTTTAAAAAAAATCCAAAAAAAGAAATCACACAACTTGAAAGAGACGAGGACAGGTAGGCTACTGCGAATAAATAATTCCAGAGGCAAATCAATCTTCTATTTGATACAAGGTAACGCTTGCGATGTGATCATTGCTCATCACTTCAAAAATCATGTCTTGGACACCGTAGCAGAGACTGGATCCAAAGGGATTATTAGAGGAAGACCGTGTAAGAACGACAGGGCGCTCAATGCGATCCTCAGATCCAAGAAAAGTACTTGCGAAATCGTTCACCTCCTCCCAATGAGTATCATAGGAGACAGAGATCCAATTCTTTTCAGACTGTCTCGGATTTTCAATATTTGGAGGGGCAACTTCTGGATCCGAGAGGCTCGTATTCTGATTCTGTTTATTCTTCTTCACTTTTGGAGATTTCCCATTTTTTCCATTATTCCCAGACGGGACGGAATTCGTAGACGAATTTCCAGTCCTAAGTTCCGATTGATTTGGAGAAGGCGGGGAGAGAGGAGATGGAACTGGGTGAGCAATGCGAAGACTGAAGGCACAGCGTTGATAGCTGTTAAAATCGTAATTTCCAGGGAAGTTTGTATGGAGGATGAATTTAATGGTCTGGTGGCTTCGGGAATCAAACAGAATGTCCTGGGAATTAGCAATGAAAAAAAAAAACATTACCAAAAGAAGAAAAATATTAGAAGGACGTGGTAGGAAAGCTAGGGTTAAAAGTTTTACCAGTCCAATAGTGAAGTAATTGAAAAAATAGTCAGAATTCAAGTTCATGACTTTCTTATGCGCTTCCTTCGAATGAATTTTCATTTTGTCATCGGATTTGTAGAATATTCTTGATGGTGTGCCAAGTTTTGAGACGACACTCTGCACTTCTTCCCCAAAGAGAACTTCCCTCTCGAAGTTGACACACCGTGGCTCCAAGACATTGTTTGAAGTAGTAAAGAGCTGTAAGCTGAGTCCAAGCGTCCTAGTTCCAGTTTCATTTCGAATGACATGGCATTTCTCACAGTAGATATGGCCCTTGAAGCAAGGAATTGGAAGCGGTGGTACAGGAGGTTCCGAAGGGTTCGTTCCTGATCATATTATCGCACCATGATTATACAATAACAGGGTTTCTACGAAAAACAATAAGGAAACTCACCACTGTAGACCATCATCTTTGACAAGACGGGTGAAGCGTCCCCAGGAAAACGAAGTGATCCGAGCCCGTGACTATAATGAGGCTGATATTGCAAATCTACAGGAAAGTAAAAAGTGAGTCCGCGGAAGTTGAGAGCAAAAAGCTGTCTCTGTTTGTCATAGGATCCTGGCCTCGTAGCTCCAAAAGCACGATCAATTTGCTCAACGCTTGGAACGAGTTCTGGCGCATTGAAAACAGAGCCACTGGAATGAACAAATCTTAATATATAACATCGAATGGAATGGATCATATAAGGTCACTTACCAATACTTGAGTTTGATGAGTTTGAGGTTATAAACCTCAATTAATTTCAGTCGTTGTGATCGAGAATCGAACATGAGTCGAAATCCATCTTGTGGTAAGTCCAGGATGAGATCATGATTTAATGGCGCCTGAAATTATACAGTACTGTTGTACCTAACTCATACCAACCCAACCATTCACAGATTCTTCCGACCCTGTTTCTCACCTGCTCATTGTAAACGACATGGGCTGACTTCACAACGCGAACAAGTGACTGTACCAATGCAACGGCCTGTGAGAAGTGCATACCTACAGGAACAGGAGGATAACGTCACCAAAGAGCAGAGCTAATAACTATGGAACTAAAGGAGTCCAACTTTATTTACCTAAGAGCAGTTCCCATTGATCAGCCTGAAGTCCCTGCTCGGGGACAACTTCAAGATCCAGCATAATGTCGTATTGCCTTGTCCCTAGGTCAACTAGTCATCCTCTATCAGCCCCTATGTCGATGCTAAAAGTATGAAATAGTTTTCAATCAATAATTAATAAGGAATCAATGATTCACTCTGCACTCTAATAACAAAAAGGATTAATTACACAGACTTACAGATAGTAGTAATCAACTACTGAGTAAAATCATGAAACCTGAGTAGCAGTGTTGCATCACTTATTTCGCTTCGTCAATAATTAAAAGTGAACTGACAGTTAAGAATTCAATTAGAACGACGATGGTCTGATGACTGCGTCGTTACACTTCCTTTGTTCTTGTTGTGAAGGAAAACAGATGACGAGTGAATCTGATGATAACCTCCAGCTGACAGTCCATAACAACAAGGAGGGGATTAGCAGCAGCGGGATCACCCTCGAGATGCACTATGTTTCGCTCCGCAGGTCAAACTGTAAAAAATCCTTCGAACCTCGAATCGAAAACCAGAAAAAACAAGAAATCAAAAACCGAACAAGAATTTCGAATCTTCGATTCTAAAATTTATGGACATTATTTAGGCCCAAATTCGCCGCTTTTGCAAAAAGAGCAGGTATGAGTACGAGTAACGAAACCACTGGTTTAGCCTTACTCGTGAGTTACCAAACCAATGGTTAAAATTTTGGTATTCGCAACTCAGTGGTTTCGTTACCAACGGGTTTGAGCTACTTTCTCCGCCGGAGGCAGAAACAGAGTCGGTAACAGGAGTAACGCGCATGGGCATTTAGCTTAATTAATCGTTTTAATTGCTAATTAAAGTCAAATTTTATTCGAAAGTAATCCATATCGGCTAAACTCAGTTTTAGGCAAATTATAGATGGGTTCATCGCTACATACATTGTTAATGCAGAATTTATTTGTCCAACTATTGAAGTGCGAATACTTTTTTTTGCAAGAGAAGGAATCCGATCGGAATCAGCTGTGCTTTGGGGCATTGGTATGTGAGAACAAACTTAAAAATCAATGGTACTCTCAGCTTCGGAACTCAACTTGGTGGAAATGAACTGTAAAAAACCAATTCCAAGGAATTTAATTGTACTAGTAAAAAGAACGAGCTTGAACTTTAGTATTAGTTTGACTAATTTCATCTTTGCATTGTTGACACTAGTACCATTTCTTTTCCGGCCTCCTCGCTTGTCCGATCGGATTCTCCAGTTCGAGTCGTCGGTAACTGTCACGCTAAGCTGATTTGGAGAGTGGTGACTAGTTTTCCAGACAGGCAGCTTGACCTCTATGATAACTGTCTCTAAACCAATGAAAGGACATTTATCATGCCGAAAAGTTATTATAGAAGGAAAGGATAAATCTTAAAATACCTCCACTGACACTTTACGCACTAGCTCCCGTAACCGCCCGCCCGCTCCGATCGGATGCTTATCTACGAATCAAATTAGCTGCAATGATTACGAGTAGCTTAGCAAGGGTTCCTTATAAAAACTGCTGCTTACCTGGTGATCCTTCAATGCCTCCCTGAGGTAGGGCTCAATCACCTGGTGTTCACTTAAATAACGTTTAGCACCAAATATTGTAAAGTATAAAGTGAATCTAATTAACTCGTAAATCAAAAAAGTGAACGAGCGTGAAAATGAATTTTTTCCGAACGGAATGTTTACAAAAATGTTTGTTTTCTTTCTTTTCTGCCACTGTTCCCACAAAAAATCTCATATTCCGAAGAATTATACTGCTAAAAAGAGAGGGTATGAGCCGTTACCCACCTCCATCGGTGAGTAAGGA
>JABASM010000477.1:0-22488 GCA_019776545.1 Brachystomella parvula
GTAACATGGTGCACGGTACAAATCCGAATAATTCGAAATACGATTCGTTTTAAATGGCATTAAAAACGAATAATTCGAAATACGATTCGTTTTTGTCCCTTCCCAAAACGAATAATTCGAAATACGATTCGTCAAAACCCCCTCGAATTCGTAGTTGAAACGAATTCGAAACTGAGAGAACAGTGAGTGCGGAATTCCATTTTCTGGATTCAGGTGATTTGAAGGTCAAGAAACCATTGAAGTTGTGATTTTGTGAAGAAAGTGGTGAAGTGCCAGAGACAGAGGACAAAAGACAGGTAAAGTTTAGCCAAGGGTTGTTTACCTTCCACACGTTATTCTCACCTGACAGGACAGGCCTCATGGCTTTCTTTTGATTTTCTTAGTTTTGAGCTAGTCACCAGACCCAGTTATGCTTCATAAATCATAAATGGATCCTGTTATCCAAACATTTTGTTGTATAGCAAACAATAAGACAAGGCTTGGTTTGGATAAATTACTCAGCTACCATTTTGAGTCTTACAACGTCATCTGCATTGTTTCATCTTTCTTTGGAGTCCTCGGAGCAATTTATCAGGTAAATCTTTTTTTAACTGATTAACTGAGAGACTAAATGACTAAATTGTTCTGTTTCAGATTCTTCCCCGTCAATACGATGGAACAGGAAGGGTACTGGCTTCTTACATACGTGGCAGGCAGATTATTGTCTGGTTAGCTACTGCTGATCTTCTCGCATCTTTAGGTATGATAGTCCTTGGCGTATTTATAGGACTTTTAGAGCAGTAAAATAAATTTAGTATGTTGCAGCTGTATTCATTCGGTCCACATCCTGGCTTCTTGCTCAGTTTTTCGTTACCAACGAATCTTTCTACGTCGGATCACTGTTCTGTGCCATTTCCTCGGTAAACCAAGCCACTTAATGTCCTTCCAAATGACTTATACACAATGAAAAAAAATCCTAGGGTTGGATCCAGTACTTCTATGGAGTATCTGCAATCTGGAGCTTTATTTACGCGGTGGACGTACTTCGTATGGTACAAGGCCGGTCCAGCAGCTATACCTCGTATCACCTCCTCGTTTGGACTAGTCCACTTCTTTGCACAGTCATTGGGCTCATGATACTCTACTATCCAGATTTCAGGTAAAAATAAATAAAATGAATTTAATTCGAGAGTCTAGTCATAGATAGTAATAAGTCTTATACTTTTACAGCTGTCACTCCATGGAGTCTAATGTGTTCAGACGAATCCTTCCGAACTATCTCTTCACTTATTTGCCTATGCTGCTCATAATGCTTGTTAATCCACTCCTATATCTCAGAGCGTCAAAACAAGTAAGTCCTTAATTATAAATAGGATATAATTCACCTGCAGGTACAATAAGTCTGACAAATTAAATAATTAGGCCGAAGTCGTGGTTTCTTCAGCAGGAAGATTTACAAGTAACGAGCGGAAACAACTTCGAATCCTCAGGTTCAAATTCCTGGCTATCATTTCCGTTTTTATTCTTTGCTGGATTCCGAACTTAATCAATGCAGTCATCGTTTGGACACTGTGGTCTCGTGGTCTTCCAAAAGAACCCATTCTCCTCACGGCTTACTTCATGGCTATTCTCAATCCACTTCAAGCTCTTTTCAATGCACTCGTTTACCGTAAATGGGGTGACCATCCGTCCGTTATAAGGATAAGGCTTCCCTGGGTACGCCAAGTTCCTACTGAAGAAGCTCATCTACTTTCTGGACCACCCGGGAACGGGAATGGCGGAGACAACGAAGAGTTTGGTAGCTACAGTACCTTGGCTACCAGTCAGAAATCCATCAACACCTATGGATCTTTTTAGCCTGACCTTTTCGTTCATAGTGAAGGACTTCAACGACTGTTTCGTCTTCTCCTGAACATATCAAATCTCATATTATTTGGGGTACTTTACGATTTTAGACGTCTCCAGTAGTGTAGATTAGATCTATTATTTACAGGGAAAGTCACAAAATGACACTGCCGTGACCTCAAAAGAATAGTCACAAATTTTCTAAATACTCCGGTGAAACTCGTTTTAGAAAGTTATGCATAAATTCCAACATGGAATCTCAAGAACCTGAATAATCAATATTTTTGTCAGGAAATAAAGACTTCTGTTTAAATCTGTTTTCAAAACATTCTTACAGTTCTTTGACTCTTTATTTCTTAACTAGTAAGAGGACTGTGCTACACTTTATAATTTGTGTAAGCATTTCTCTGGTAACTACAGGGTGTAGCAGATGAGTGTCTAATGTCTACCCTAAGGTATAGACTGGGTAACTTTGTCATGGTAATCCCATTTTCCATGCAATGGGTTCTGATTACTGGGCTCAAACTCAGAACTTCAAATCAAAAATAATTAAGTTTGAACACGCATAGTATTGACTTAGGAAAACAATAACCAAAGGAAGCATAAATAATTAATTTAAGAGGAAGGAGACAAAACAACAGGATTCACTCAACAATATTTTAGGAGTAAAAAAATAATATTAGGAACTGGACATGAAAAGAGAGGAGAGCTTAAGTAGAATAACTAATACATAAGAAGATGCTGTGATTATAATGAACTAGACAAGAATGGCAAGAGCTGATCTCTCATTGGTTAATAATAATAATAATAGGACTGCGGAAGCTAAGACCTTCTTCCAGGTTAGGACGCCTCTGACCAACACCCTATTTTGACTACTATAATAAACTCAGGGTGTTGATGAAAGGGTCCGAGAGGATCGGTGGTTTCACCAACTTACAAACAGACAAGATTTAAATGGCACAATTAACTGGGTCCATATTCTAGTAGTAACTTAAATCTAAGAGGGCTAAATGCAAATATCAACGGATGACAAGTCGGAGATTCGTTTTTGTTTTAACATGCGCAAGGTCTCTTACACAAAAATATCAGATTTTAAGTCTAATTAACTTCGAGATTCTCACTGTTAAAGTTCAAGATGAGCATTTCGTCAGGGGGTTACTAGCAACATCTGTTATTAATAGAGAAAAAATCAGGCAGAGGAATGTAAATTCTTCCCGACTAAATTTCTCTGTATGGATAAACACTAGGAATTCAAAGCTGCTTTATCGGTCATTAATTAAAAGTTCAATGAGAGCTGCCTGGGTCACAGAACAAAATGCCTTTTTGCTTATAAAAAAGAGTGGAGAACCAAAGATTTCTCCGCTAACTAATCTCAATTCAACCTCAAGTCTAATAAATCTTGGTTTTGCTAATTAACAAAACGGCAACATATTATGTATAGTCTACTTGTAATTATTTTTAGCAGGTAAAGTTAATATCAGAATCACTTTGTTCTTGTTCGTATCAATTTCTCCTATGCTAAGAGATTCACATTTTTAGAGATTCGTACTTTTACATTGAGTTAATTTTGGTACGAGCATCAACCGTTGCCACTGTGCTAAAATCTTGACTTAAATTTTTTGAGTGTCTTCAGTAAACAATTTATCTAAATCCTAGTAATCTTAAATCTACTGAGTTTTTTTTTCCTTTACTCTAAATTGGCACACTCTCAGAAGAATTTATCTTGTAAAATTAAGGAATTAGTTCTAATCATTTTGTAGTCGTCCTGAAGTCTTTCACATCGGAGCTTGACGGAAGTAATTGTATCCAGACTTGACTTCACCTCGTCAATATTTATAGTTTGTTTAGTCAACCCTCCTCGGCGTAATAAAAATGAAGTCCATCACATTTTTCTTCTTTTAAGTTAAACTCAGGATGAGATTTTCAATAGGGTGAGAAGCGACTGTAGCTACTTCGAAACATGGCCGCCTGAATAAAGTACGTATATTCATGAATTTCCAACGCAGAAAAGCGGTCAATGATAAGGCTTACCCCGAGTCCCGGAACTGGGCCGACATTATGACTCAAATAAGTGTCCGGAAACTCCCTCGCGTACCTTAAAACGACAAGTGTAATTAGATATAACCGCTGAAAGCTGAAGTATTAAGTTCAGTGATGCACTGTTAACACAGATAAGAGCTTTCAATGAAGTATATCATCACTCACGTGCAATTTTGGAAGTCTAGTGGCAACGGCAACCTAATACATTAGAAACACAAACCAAAAAAGTCAAGGAAAGGAACAGAAATCAAAGCAAGCTAGCTCAACTGCCATTTCTATCATGCATGTGCGATCTATGTGCTGAAAATGATTTTCAAATTAATCTCCCTTACCCCGGCACAAAGCCAGCAACACCAGTGGGCTGAGCAGCAGCAGCTCCGGCATATGCCGCTCTTGCTGCGGCTGAGTATGATGCTGCAGCTGCATAACTGGCCTAAATCATACAAATTGTCAATTAACTGCTTTACGCTGCTATGTCTAGAAACCAAGTGGAATACATAAATCGCGGCTGTAAGCTTGTTAAGCCAACTCCAAACTCTTCAAAAAAATGTTTACTTCGTTCATCTCTCTGTTTGTGTACTGCTGTACTACTGCTAGCGCTTTAAAAAAGGCATCAGTGCGTAAACAATCTCAGACAGGAATTAATGCTGAGGAGAAGAGGTGGACTAGTTGCCTGAGACCTGTCAACCTGTCATCTTGTCAACTACCACCATAGTTAAACAAACATTCTCTCCTTCTCGTAAACAATTTTGCAAAAGTACTCTTGAAGATCTTTATCAAGAGATGAAAAAGATCTAGGCTGGCGAAGTGAGCGTCTCATTTCATCTCCACTCTATAGCTCAGATAGGCGCTTCCAGCCCTTGCATACCCCTTATTATGTAATGATGGAGAAATGTGAAAGAACTTCGGGAATGGAGCAAACAAACCGGGAAGAGAAAGTTGTATATCGATTTCATTTTTCTTCTCTGATCTCTTAGCAAACAAAGACAGGACCACTTAAAAGCCTCATTCAATTATAATCAAGACGATCCTAATAAACAATCAGCATTCGAGCTTTTCTTCTGTAAAAGGCTAAAAGCTCTCATCACTATTCCATTTGTGGCCCTTCAGTTCCGATCTTCAGCGTTAACAATCCTCAATAAATCAATTATTAAAAGAAAGAGGGAAAATTTTCAAATGCCATTCAATTTTAGACTGATCTGCCAATTCGTATTCTTCACACTACTGGCTTAAAAATTGTGCACGTATTTTTTCCCATACAAACAAGAGATGAAAGTTGCGGTGGTGAATTCGTAGGCAGCAAATCAGGAGTATGATTAAAAAAAGAACAGAAATTGTTTACCTGGACTCGTGGATCGGCTGCGGAAGCTAGAAATGGATCATAGAACACTCCGCTGCAACAGAAATAAAAATTCCATTATTTTTTCAGGTCAATTGTGAGAAAGTAGTTTCTTTTCGCTTCACGTCTACAGTATTCCATTTTCACTCACTCAAGCAATCTCACTCATTCTGTCAGTCACCCTTTCGTTGTGCTTTCTCTTTACTCTGGATTGATAAATCAATTCGAAGGATCCTGATAGCACGATCACATGCAATTTTATTTACGACCCTCGTTTCCATCATGCCAGCCAGCGCTTCTCAATTTGGATTCACAACAGGGAAAATGTATATAAGAAAGACATTATTCGGTCTCTTCATCCTTTCCCTGGTAACAATCTTTCATCCCACTCCCTACTCAAACGTTTTATTTTAAAGGAAAATAATACAGAAGGGAGCAACAGAAATTCCAGTATGCTTTATAAAGGTGGGCTTTGCATGTCACCACACATCATCTGGCATTCTGCTCTCTCAAGATGCAACGGATGAAAGAAAAGTAACGCACGCTCAAATTCATTCACCACACAAAAAAGAAAGTAAAATGCTTACAGGGGTCCATGCAAACCAGCCGTAGCTGCGCTCAAGTTGGAGAGAGACGTCTGGCGTGCTAAAGCTGCGGCTGCAATAGCTGCTGCTGATGTTGAGTTCCCAACGAGTGCTGCAGGGTGATGGGGCTGAACCGCAGCAGCGGCTGCAGCAAGACGATGACCGATAGATCTCTGGATAAGAGCAGCTCCACGGATTCCACTCACTGCTTCTTACAACGATGGTGGTAGAATGATGAAAGAGTAGTCGTGCCCATTCCAAAAACAAAGAAAGATAAGGGACATAGAGGAGTCACGTTGGAGTGACACAGTGCATGACAGAATGAAAGGTTCCAGGGGGAGAGCGTGTCAGTTGGTTCGTCGGTCATGGCAGGTTCCCAACATCCCAATTAGCATCACCGTCATTCAACGGAACAGGGAGAAAATTCAATGAAAAAGTAAAAGAAACAAAGAAATTAGCGTTGTTTAAAAATCGTTCCAAAATTTTGAGTACAGGCATGGCATAGCATCAAGCAGTTTGCAAGCTAGCGATTGCGATTATCATGCTGCTTTTTCCAAATCCAGAGGCAGGAGAAGAGGAGTAATAAAAGAATGGAATATTTCGCTGGTTATAAGTTAATGACATTTTATAGCTTGAGCGAGCTAACGACTACCACGACCTGGGGCCTGCCAAAGACGGACAAATAAACCTTAAGTTTGTGCCTTCCTACCTCTTTCGTGCCATTTGTCTCGATTATAGTAAAAGGAGGGAAAAAAACTCTGACCAATCTGCTAAACGCCATCATTTTTCGGAAACTTCCCTACTCAAGACAGGATGATCCAGGAAGAGAAAAAAAATGAGCCTTTGAAATTTTATTCTAGAACAATTGATGGAAATCTTTCACGTCACAAACTACTCATGCCCAGAATATCATCCATTTCTCATTCTGAATGGGCTAAAGGGCTCACTACCCAACAAAAAACCTCGATTTTCCTGAAAGACGCTAGATTTTGATGGGTGAATTAGAATAAAATCTAAGAAGCACTCAATCACTTAGCAAACCACTCACTGAAATATGAACCAAATTAGTCAACAATTCCCTCTTTGCCTTTTTCTTGCTCTCATAGGCTTTCTCGAACTAAGACGTAAGGATAGAAAGAATTTAGTTTGGAAGGGAAATGAGAGATGGGTTTTACTATACGTCGCTTTCTCCCCAGAGAAAGTCAGAAACATGACTTTACCTATACAATTCCTTCCATTCAAAACTTAAGAGCTGAAACTTTTTCATTTTTCAAACACGTAAACCAGCGGGATGAAAAAAATTCATTTTCAAAATGTAAACTGAAAACCTCTCTAAGTCCCTCCTCCGTCTTGTTCCCTTTCCCGTTTTCCATTATGATTCTTTAGCTCTTTGCATTCTGTCCTCTTCCTGTAAATATCTCCAGGGAATGGAATTCTCCAAGAAATCTCAACAGGGACTTTTACTCCTCTTTCACTCCCAGTACCTTTCTCTACTTACCTCCTCCGTAAAGGTCTAGAGGATGAGAAGACAAGGGGACTGGTCGGAAGGGTTGCCGCTGCTGCAGCGGCTGCCACGTGTCCACCAATCCATGTCCAAGGCAGAGTAGGCAATCTCACACCTATTCATGCCAAGCGAATCAAATTCCGAAACTCAACTTCCTTCAACCTTGTCACAAACAAAAGACAAAAACAACAAAAGGACGAACCAAGTTTTCAAAAGGGGAAGTGAGAAACTGTACTGTCAAAAGTTTCCTTACTAAAACGTTATTATTATTCATATTCATGCCCTACCGTCATGACTCTTCTCTAAGTTCACACCTTGGAAGAGGAAAATTAATAATAAGGGCTGGAAAGTTTTTGAGTTAAAGATATGGAAAGTAAATTGTCACGTTCTCTCTCCTCTAGGCTTACCACAAGGAAGGTTCTCGCATTAAATAAGATAGATTACATTTACTATTTAGTATGAGACATCAAAGGCTAGCGTAGACATTTCCTCAATTTTAACGCGGTGAAGGATAGGGAGGAAAAGACGAGAATGCTCCCAGGCTTTGACAAGCAGCAGAAAGAAAGCAGTAATTTGCTATTGTAGAAAACAAATATATAATTGTGAGCTTACCGTTGGAAATCCCAGTTGCCGTTAAGGGCTTCTTCGTCTGAACACGAGCTGTTGCATTATTTACCTGTACACACCCACATTGAGGATTAGGTCCAAATATTCAATACGAGCGTAAAATGAACGGATAAGAAAAGATTTTAGTTAGTTGCTCTCACAGCCAAGAAACCTTCCAACCAATGCTACTTTGTGCTTTGTACTCTTCACTCCCACAATCTCAATACGTATCATTTCATTACACCTTCCAAAAAGAGGCAGTCCCAATGCTAACACTTGCAAAAACTAAAATAAATACCAGAAGCTAAATTAGAGCTACAGCTGAGAGATTACAAGAATTATGATGAGCATCACAATCAAAAGCATTGTTAATTCAAAAAGAAAAACTCACGCGAAAACATGGAAGACAGTGAGAGATGACAGACACAGATAACACTCGAATTTCACCTTCACGGATACGAGTATGATTTACATGACTTGCACTCTGGAACTGAGGTTGACCCGGAAAAAGCCCTGGCCCGTTGGTGTTAATCCACTCACTGCTGTCCCGTGACATGTGGATCATACGCGTATCCATAAAGGCGAATTTCAGTTTAATAAATCTGGATCGAAAAGATTAAAGTAAGGAAAGACAATGCTGGGCCAAAAAATTTAGCTGAGAGTACGAAACAATTTTTCCCAAGTCGTCCAGACACAGGAAAACTTATGCCTGTCTTGGGGAAAGCATCTCTCGATCTCTCCTTCTTACAATTCTGATCAAATGCAGGAGAGAAAGTAGTGCGAATGGCTACTTTTGCCATTTTTTCGTCATGCATAAACTCAACCACGCTCCACTCCTCATCTTCACCATCGATCTTTCCTCTTTATGTCCAGGAATGAATGAAGAAAATATTAATAAACAGTAAAACTACTTTCTCATTCCAGAAAACAATAAGCATATACAAAGGTGCCCTAATTATAAACCAGAAGGAATAACATCATCATCAGAGTGCAAGAATAGCAGTATTTTTTGTGGAGCATAACTGGTAGGCATGATGATTAACTTACAATATTGGTAATTTTCTCCTGGGAGCGATCCGCCACTGCTTCCGGCTCACCATCATCCATTAGTCTGCTCCAACCCTACTTAATTCATCCTCTCATCTGCAGAGCTCTGTCACGTAACTTCAACTGAAGTTTTCTCTAAAAGCTGCAGGGGAGTTAAGAGAAAGTATTCTGCAGCCTCAGACTGCTAAAAGTGTCCAACTCTTCCTATTACTCCCTTGGATTTATTACGAAGTCAGAAGAAGAATGAAGAAACATAATATGGGGAAAAATTCCAACCTGAAAAATAAATCAAAGGGAACGATTTCTTCTGTTTTTCCAAGGATATAAGAAACCAGAGGGTAAGAAGTAAAAGTAGATTCCAAGGTTTGATTACGCCATGAGAAAACTTTCTCCAAGATGCAGCAGCCCAAGTACTGTGTAAAACCGTCCCAACAAACAGCGCTTTGCCTAACCGTGCAAAAAATGTTAGAATGAGCAAAACAGCAGCAGTCTGAGCACCGCCGTCACTTCGAAGAAGCAGATCGGTGACAAACTCATTCTCAGGCCCTCCTATACTGAAAAAAAATCCCCCACATGAAATTGAAGCTGAAGGACCACTTGTCTTTATAGAACATGCAAAGAGGTGCGAATCTATCAGCATTTACATGTACTCGGTTAGTCATGCTCGGGGCAAGTGAAAATTTAGTGGAAAAATCATGTCTAGAATTACTACAGTTGCTAGTTGAAGACATAATTATTAAACGCTGTAAAAATCTTAACGGGAATTCCATCTTCCCTCCGCCAAAAACCAATTTCCGTTCTTCCGCTTATAACCTGTACAATTTATTGCTCTCTACAAGACAGAAGAGCAGATTTTCTATCATCTCTCAAAATTTCTTCATCCATTTGCCTCAGCGGCTACTACAAGACGAACAAGCATTCTCTGCATTTCTATAGCTAAGAAGCAAGCAGGCAAAATCCAATATTAATTAAAATGACGTAGTGTAACTCTGCGACAATTCGAGGCACACACGCTTTCTCCACAGGTACACACTTCGCTGAGAGACCCAAAAGCCTCAACTTTTCACAAGTACAAAGTAGCATTAGTTTCAAGGTTCGTTGAGTGACTTCAATCGATCAGGTTCAAAGGAACAGGATAAGAAAGAAAAAATCAAGAGTCAAAGAGCAGTTGGAAGTAAACAAAAAAAGAAAGAGGTTCAAAAATAAATGTGAGAACAATTTACATGCACACCTCAATTTTTCGCCCTTCTACAACAGTGCCATGAAGTTTTTCTCGTGCTCTTTCCGCATCAGCACAACTGGCGAAAGTTACGAAACCAAATCCCTAGAGAAAAAAAAAGTCACAGGGCATTAGAAAATTCCAATTAGATTCCACAAGAAGGTAAAGGGGAACCAAGAAAAGCTTCCTGTGGCTTTCTTGGTCGCGCTTCATGCACACAGACGACAGTACAATATACGTGATTAATTTTCCCAGGCGTGATTTCCTCAACTTTCTTTTCTTTTCACTTTTGTTTGCTCTCATGAATATTTTCTGCCTAATATCCCACAAAAGAAATCTTTGTCGGATGGGTGATTAATGTACATCTCGACTTGAGACACGAGAGACTAAAGACAGCCTAGTTTTCCTCCACTTCCGACGGAATCAACAGTACCAGGGTACGGGGCAAGGTTTAGGGGATAACTTGCAAGGTAAATATAATATTATACAAAATTCACTACGATTAAACCCAGCATTCCTATTTCTTCACCCGTGTAATCAAATTAGCAAGACGTCATGCACCAATATTTTCTAAAATGCATGTATCGCCAAAAACCCCCGAGTTCTGTTTTCTTAACAACTCATGCAAAGCGTAATCTCTACGTTAAAAGCCGTCCGAAGGAATCCGGATTCCACTGATGAAAAGTATTAAGTTCCCTTCTGATTTTTTTTTTTGCAAAATCAGAGAATAGACGGTGATAGGTTTAATTTATGTACCTACTTTTCAATCCCAATCATCAACAATATCTGCGGCAGTAGGTGGGTCTTGAAATAAAGAAGGGTATCAAGACCCAGCAGCGCTAGTTAAAAAATTAAAGGATCACACCCCCAGTGGCAAAAAATCACTAGGGGGGAAAGGAAAGAGAAACGCAAGACTTGAGCTGAGAAAAGGTAAGATTTGAGGAGGAAAAGAATTATTGAGCAGAAAATCCCTCATCTTCTTCCTTCATCTGAAAGTTTACTGCTTTCCAGTCAGACCTTGCCCACCAAACCGTGATACAACGTCACTTTAGGGAAGACGCTTGGGTAGGAAACGTTATAAGGGACTTGGAATTCTATGCGAGCAAAAAAAGAGAAAGCTTGCCCTTTTCCCGAGTTGACAGATTAAACTGATGATACGAGGCTCCCCTCTCAGCGCTTGTCTAATAAATGACCTCATCGCTCAATTTCAATCTCTGTCATTTTTTGTAGTCTGCCTCATTTTACATGCTGAGGAAATTTGATTTTTTTTTGTTGAAAGGATTTGATAATGGGTGAACGAGGAGAAAAGAGATGAAAGTGTTTCATGCTTAACATTTACCTTGGATCCACGTTCATTGAAAATAATTTCGACGTCCAAAATTGGTCCAAAGGGCTGTAAATCAAAAAAAAAAGTTAAGTTTGATGCACAATCAGGAGCCGCAAATAAAAATAAGCAGACTTGATTCATACTCTAGAACAACATGTATCGGCGATTTCCAGCTTATCACTGATTTATTGCAGCGAATCCTAGCTACCTAACTAGAAACCCCTAATCTCTAGTTCCTGCCCATCCACATCAGCTGAAATCCTTCTCACTTTCCTTTTCCAAATGCGCATCCGGACGGAGGAAATGTACAAAATCCCAATTCATCCTACTACCTCTTCTCAAATATTGACCAACTCCCCAATCCTATTTTCTTTCAATGACTTTCTCTTCCCTTCAAAAAAGATCAAAGCCACCATCGGCAAAAGCAATCTCAAAATACAAATGACAAGGCAAGTCGCGGCTATACTTCCTGTCACTCCAACAAAAATCTCATTGTCAGAATTTTCATCATAGTAAAATTTCAACATCCCAATCTCGTTTTCAAGGCAAAATGGAAGGAGGAACGAGAATAAAGAAAAAACTTAAAGTACGAGAATCTAATTTAAAAGTGTGATTAGATTTAGCCTCTTCTCGATGACACCGCTTCTCGATTTTTCAAACTGTAAATAACATCAGAAAATTATCATAAGTACGAGAATCTAATTTAAAAGTGTGATTAGATTTAGCCTCTTCTCGATGACACCGCTTCTCGATTTTTCAAACTGTAAATAACATCAGAGAATTATCATTTCCATACTCGTCCTCAAGTATAGCCTCTTGCCCTTGCCAAGAAAATTTTTCTTTTACCCGAATGTTAGAAAAAACCGTTCGTTGTTGACATTCATTGTAAAAGGAAAGTAATATTTTTTCATTAAATTACTGCTAATGGCCGACTGGATCCTAGGGTTCCGGATATCTCCAACAGATTTACTCACTCCGCGTCTTTCTATACTTGGACGTTTCCCAGCTTTTTAACGATCTCTTAGAATTCAGAAAAAAAGTGTTAGTAAAATTCAAACTTTTTTTTCGTACTGAGCCAATTTAGAAGGAAAAAACTTCAAACAGAAGAAGTCAAATTAATTTCACGTGTTTTAACACTTGCCCTAACCCTTTACTCAGCAGAGACAAAATCATGACCGGTATTCACAGTGAAACAAAAAAAAGGAAACTCCGGCACTCGTTGAATAAAATAAAAAATATATACGTCGCAGGAAATACAGTCAAAGTAAGTTACTGCTTTCCTTTTTCCAGTTTCCACTTTCTCTCCTGGCTTTTAGAATTTATGCTGCCTACAGTTAATATGAAAACTTTTCTGGTACAAAAAGAAGCACTATACATACGTGAAATATGTAATTATACTTTGCATAATGCCACACCACCCCCAGATTTTCAGAGCGCACGGTGGGGGTTCCTGGTGATGGTTCTACTCGTATCAACTTGACAAGGCCCTCCACGTGCCTGGATGATCTAGTACAGCCCCACCCCGTTGCTTCCTATTCCAGAATTAAAGCTGTTTGAGGTTCAGTTAAGCAAGACCGAGTGGAAATTGGTACTAATTGAATTTAGTCTCCTCAATTTACAGACTCTTTCATCTACAAGTGAAACCTTTCACCGTTTTACTCAAATCTCAGAACGAGGAAATTTTTAATCACAGATTCCAGTCAAAAGTGTGAAGTGCTGGCTCGAAACTAGAGTGGTACTAGCCACTTGCAATACTATAAAGAAAAAACACGGATTCCCACTTCCCATCAACTCCGCATTCTAAATCCCCCATTTTTCTTCTGAATGAACTCATCTACATCTTTTCTCAGAAAAGCCAATTCTGTTAAGAGCTGAAAAATGTTCCTATACATTTGTTTTCAAATTCTAGTTAAAAATAAGAGCCTCACCCCAAACATTGCTCGAAGATCTGGATCACGGAAGCGGAATGGTATATTGGAAACGTGCAGTCGCTTTGGCTGGCCTTTCCCGATTCCGGAAGACGAATCAACTGAGTTTTGACTCGAAGTAGTGGTTCCTTGACTCACCCCACTAACCGATCCACTGGGAGAGACGGCAGTCATCAGAGTTATTTGGTCAGATTCCGGTTCTGTTTGCTGCACACAGATAAGTAAAGGAAACCAATTTATTTCCAATAAGTTTACTGATTCTAGGTAAGTTTTGCAAAATTCAATTTTGAAACAATTTTGCAAAATCGCAAGTTGCAAAAGCCAAAGTTGTAAACAAAATGACTAAACTTGCAAAATGTACATTGACATTCACCCCCTTAATTTAATGGAAAGAAAGAATAGAATTTTACTTTTATTTCACACACCCAGTACTTTGAAACTGCAGTCTCAATTCGCTTGGAATAGCAGTAACCCTTGAAAGCTAATTTTTTGGTGATTTTGTCGCAGCGGTGAGAAGTGACAGGTTCGTCCATGGTGACGGGAATGGAAATAATAAGTCATGAGGAGACTAAAAAATAGGTAGCCTCGGAAAAAAGGCAAGAAAAAGGGTTATGATTCATGCAAATAATCCTTTGGACTCTTGACCTGAAGGTAATTAAAAATAAAATGCTATTCGTCCTATTTTCACCTCAGTACTGGAGCCGGAAGCGAACGAATTCTTCTCACATAAACCTAATTTTGCGGATGACGCGTATTTTACGAATTCGGTCATATTGTTTGCATTGGCTTTTGCAAAAATTTGCAAAGCCCAAATTTTTGGATTTTGCGAAATTGATTCTAGGCCAGAAATAATTTAATATATTGATTCTAGGTCAAAGCAAAAATCCAATTTTGTAAATGACCAGTTTTGCAAAGTCGGAAGTTGCAAAAGCCAAAGTTGTGAACGAAATGACCAAATTTGCAAAATGAAACTTCCGGAGAAAAGAACCCGGGACGCTAACATTTAGTAAGCCAATTTCTGGATTTGACTGATCAAGGCTCCTCAAATCATGAGATGATGGCTTCATAGCCGAATCATATTTTTCCTCAAAAAGCTTGATGCGCTTAGTGATTGCCATGTGTTAAAATTAAGTGTCACTTCTAAGTAAAATCTTACCGTCTGTTGCTCAACAGCTTGACCCCCAACTCCTGGACCTGCCACCATTGCTTGACTGTAGATTTGACCAATTTCCTTTTCTACTTTCAACTGATGAGCTAATGTAACGGCCGGAGAGTGGTCACCGTTTTGCAGTCCTCCGCCTGACACCCCACTCGTGTAGACCATGTTACCCGTCTGAACAGTTTGCTGTAAAATCAAGAAATACACAGTTTTAAAACAAAACAAACATGGACACCGAATCGCTAACTGAAGAAACCACGCGCTTTGCTTCTGTTACTTTTTTACACTTTCACTTCTTATGTTATACTCGTCCACGTCATGAACTTTCCCCTTCTGATGGAAAGCCTACTCAAGGAATCCTCCAACATACAGTAATCTTTCTGAAAAAATTCCCACTCAGAATGACCTGCTTTAGGTCGAGACATTAGTATCGGATAGAAATGGCTCATAGCACGCTCAAGCACGCTCAAGCAGAAAGAATCCGTCATCATTTTGCCTCATAGTTTATCCTCTAGACGATGGAAACATTCAGAGTCGAAATATATACTTCATTTGCATGCTCAAGTCACGAATTCTGGGGAGAGGAAGCGAAAAAGCAGATCGGGAGAGAAAGTTATATTAAAAACCTAGTAAACTAAAATTAGAGATCCAGAAAAAGTATTACAAAAATGAGATTTAAGAGTGGACAGGTGCGCCTTCACTTTTCTTTCTGCTAAACTCAACAGGATAGTACTACTACTTTCTAGACACGCGAAAACCTCATTAGAAATAAGCTTTCGCATTTAGGCGGTCGTGATACACGGAAAGTTCATAAAATTCTACACTCCTTGGAAGAGAGGCAAGAATACCAAGGGAGACTGGAAAGCAGTGATGAAGCCTACATGCAAAAAATCCAAGTACTGGGTGCTTGATCTCAGGCAGTTTAATTCTTCAACTGCTTTTAATCATCATTATTTGGAACCCAGTCCCAGAAAACCCAATCTGGAATCACGCACAATTCTCCATAAAAAGCAATAATACAGGTAAATTCCATCTTCAGATTCAAAGGTCTTTATGGCTCCAATTTCAAGCTCAATCTTCACCTACCACTACTACTCACTTCCCCTCCCAAACTATCCGCTGGCCTAAATCCCATCAATCACACCGCCGTGGTTGCCACAAGGAAAAGTACGACGTTCATTAACTCTGTTTCCATCTGCCCATGTGAAAGTTAGGTCTCGTAACCTCTGAGAGGAGACCCATCTCCTCTTCCTCTCTGCGGGTGCTCTCCAAGAAAACTCAAGCTATCCGCCCAAACTTTCTCTATTTCAACTTTCTCCTCCTCCCTCCCACGATTCTGTTTCCTTGCTGAGGTAATTTCTAGAAAATCACAAAATACTCCTAGCTCATTGCTTCATCATTCCAAATGTTTTCATTCATCACGCTCCTCAGCATCATCACTCACCAAACTGCCCTTTTCTGTCTCATTTACTTCAATCACTCAGACACTATGGAGTCCAAGTAAAAATTCCCCCTCCAGCTATCATTAATTAACTTCAGAGAATAATATTTCTAACGTTCTCCTAGTTCGTCCTACTATTCACTCCTGATTCATCAATTAAACTAGAATGCTCTCTTCCTTCTACCATCACTCCAAAATTAATAATTAGGTGATCTACAAAGTAACTTTGGATGAATGAAGGCTTGAAGCTGTCAGGATCTTAACACTCGGGCAACGCACTCATCTTTTATCTTACTTTACCAGAATGATCCACTAAAGGCACGATCACGCAGGGAACACTTTAATACACGTTACTAAGCGAACAAAGAAACGCCGCTTCTGAAATGAGTCCCAAAGGTATTACTCCATGAAATTTGCATAATGGATCGTCTGTAGAATGAAAAGAGAATTGGCTACTCCTATGATATCCTATAGAGACCCAGATGAATTCCGCCTAATCTTGGTTTAGCCCTGGCTCAGGCAGTATGGGTAAAGTAATGCTCAGATCACTCTATGCGTCACAATTACTGAATCCTACCCACCTGATTGGTTCTCCATCATGCGGTCCCAAAATCCCGAAGGATTCATCTAAGCCATAGCTGAAATTGCCCTCATTCAAATTACTTAGCACTCCTGTTGATTTACTTTCCCAAATGAAAAATTTAACTGTAGAGAGCAAAATTCCAACTAACTTTACCTGTCTAGAGTTCCAAATAAAGTTCCTAATTAATTTCCCTTCATCACAGGTAGAAGCCCCTTTGTTAACTCATTCTGTGATTTCGAATCATTAGAGAAGAAAATTAAACAGACATGAGGGAAATTGAAGAGCTGAAAAGAAGTTAATGATAAAAGCATTCTCTCCGCTCTCTCCTCATGCATTTTCATTTGTATTCAGCCCATAAAAAACTTTCTCCAGGGAGAGAAGACCACTATAATCTAATCCTCTCCTTCTTTCACAACCACCTCGACCTAAACTAGTAGTAAAAATTTTCCGGGCTCTTCAGAAATTAAGCACGCAGGCTGAAACAACTTTTTCAACAAAGCTTTAAGAAGAAAAGGAAACGGGAGAACAGAAAATCAAGTTTTTCCTGTGAATATTTGATGTATAACTTAGCCAAACCAACCTTATCCTCTCCACCATCCTCTTACTTATCCAAAATAAGCTATCACATCTCTTGAAATATTCACCACATCAGGAGGGAAATGAGCTTGTTCCTGTTGTAAGCTAACTTCTAAAGACTTCTAACAACACCACTTCGACTGCAGTTCAAGAAAGCCCAAAACACTGTGCGTCTTCTCCTGAACATCAAAGACATCCCAGTAATCATTAAAATCAACATATCACTTTCCTTAAGCTATAACAACAACAGTTACGGTACAGACGAAAAGCAGACAATGAAGCAAGGGGTTCCTAATCCTTCCTTGTTCTTTGAATCATATCAAACCAAGAAAGATTCGAGAGAGCTGAATGAATACTCAACTTAGAAATTGCAAGCACAACTAATATAATAGCCCTTGATCAAACAGCTTTCTCTTGACTAAAAAGGTTAGCGTATAAGGTCATTAAAAAATGAAATATGATCAGTCGGCTAAGAAGGTATCAAATCATCATTAAACTTAAATCAAAACAGAAGTGAAATTTCTCAGTATGCTGCCTCTGAAAAAAGAAAGAAGTTTTCATCCTCGTTCCCAAAAGTCAAAAAAGTCATAACATACCCGACCCGATGTTAGAATACCTCAGGATAAACTTGTTTGCTCTCAAGGCCTAAGCAGAACAGATGAGCAGCTTATCATTTTGGAAATTGAATACGGGAAAAAGAATCATGAGGATGTACTGAAACTTTTTATGCTCAGCATCATCATCCTCTTCGATTCAGCGCAGGATTTCATTTTGTTACGCTCTAGCCTTCTTGTAAAAAACGCCTAGCTCACTTGAAAAAAAAATTAATCAAATAGGTAGGATTTGATTCCGAATTCGAAACAGTCTTCCTTTTCGGTCCAAATCAGATACAACAAGTGAAATGGTTCTGGGAGCTGATGAGATTCTTTTAAGCACATACATCCTACCAAATCTTTCGTTTTACACTGTATCCAGGGTACAGTCCTTCAACATTGATCATCCGCCTCTCTACACCTTATAACATCTTGTACCCTCATGAAACATGATTGCCGGCTGTGGAAATTCTCGGTAAAATGTAAACATGAGGAAATAACGTAATCTCAACAGTTAAAAAATCAATGACGCTCCGTTTCTCATCTTTCCTCCTCCCTTTCCTCAAGAAGAATCCGTGGAAAAGAAGAAAAATCCAATATGGAAGTGGATCTGTTTCGGAAGGCAGTAAAAAGCTGAGCAGCCCAAAAACACTAAAGAGACAGACAAGCTCGATCTCAAGAAAAATAAATCCTTCCTACCATTCTTCCCTAATAGTCTAATTCTGGTCCAGGAAGATCAACTTGTTTATTTTTAGAAAATCTTCAGTGCTTGAATTTCCTTTAAATGCTTACTTCCTCCTCCTCATTCTACCAAACCGTCCAGCGCTACTCTTTTTTATGAAAGGAGGATTATGAATATCTTATAACCTCTGTTATCCAATTACTCAAACATCTGTTCGTCTTTTCCATTCCTTGTCTCTTCCTTCACTGATTAGAGTCTCATCTCCTTAACCCCTCGCACGTCACAGAAAATTATAATGGTCACACCACATCATACTGTAGATGTGACTTGCAACAAATAATAGGCATAATAGAAATGAGCTACCATGTGAATCAAATAGCAAGAATCTACATCGGAATAGAGTATCAAACTTTCAATTTAAACTTAATTTATTCCAGGCCCCATTCCAACCTATGAATTTCCATTTAAGAAATTTAAGAACAGATTGCATCGCGACTCCGAGAATTAAAAAATTACTGAGATATCTCGTTTCCCTGACTGCCCCGTGTCTCCAGGAAAAAAAATCCAATTTCCGAACTTTTTCTTGACAAGCCCTTTCCAGCTAACATCTCATTCATTTCAATTGCACAGAAAATCCAGAAAATCTTCCTTTATGCTGCTCTGAATATTTTTGTCTTTCACTAAAACCCGTGAAACGCAAAACGTATTTAAATTCCACTTAAATTCCAGGTATCCATAAAAAATTCGATTATTAGATATCAAGATACATCGTTTTTTTTTCATCTTAAGCCAGCAAACAGAACTGCCTGCTTCTGCACCTTCGGATGGTACGAGTATTTTCCTGAGTGAAAATTCCGCCCAAACTCTTCAAAAAAGGGATAAGACTTGAGTAAGCAAGACAAGAGGATGAGCTGAGGACTGAATAGTAACCAGTGTTACGAGGTCTCCTGTCCTTATCCAATCCCTAATTTAATCAAAATCTCTCCATTGAAATTGAACCCATTAAAGTTCACATCCTCATTCTGACAAACAGTGGAGACAAATCGCTCTTCAGTGTTCAGCTCCTCAATTTATTTTATTGCTCCCTAACCTTGGAACTTCAATTGACCTCTTCAACCTATATCACAAAATCCAATCCATCCATACATTACTATACATCTCCTCAACAAACATATACACCGCATGAAATAACAGTAGGCTCAAAGTCCCCTTCCTCAGTTCTCTTTGGGTTTTATTTTCCACAGACCTCCAACAAAAAAACAAAGGCCAGCTTTGTGACAAAGTAACAACGAGATACTCCTCCTCTTCAACCTACAAAGCTAGAATTGAAAACAATGGACCCAGTATTTTACGAATATGTAGAACCCGACGACGGTATAAGCTTTCAGAAAAGTTAACAATTTTAATATTTTGTTTCGCGTCTGCATATGCTCGGTTTTTCTAAATGAACGCTGTCCAGAGGGGAAATGGCTATTTTAAAACTCAAACTGAGCCATCACCAGATTAAGTGAGGGTTATTGGCTTGTATGGCAACTAGGAAAAATGACTCCTCAAGCTATATTCTCAAACCTTATTAATAGCGCGAGCGCTATTCATGCGAATGCAATGTTCGTCCGGCCGGCCGTCCGTCCGAGCACGTGGATCTCAGCAACGGTTGGTCGGATTGACTTGATTTTTGGCATGAGAGTTCCTTAGGGTCCCTAGTTGCTCACTATTATGTTTAAAAGCGGTAAATCAAGTTTTGAAAATTTTCGATTTTTGGCCCATATGTTTATATGGGCTTATGGTGCATATGTTTTTGTGTGTTTTACACACCTGGTATACCCCTGTTTACACCCGTTATACCCCGTTTACACATACCCGGTTCACTCGCGCTATTCCGTACATCCGTCTTGGACGGTTTATTTCTCATATGGATCAATTTTTAACTCTTCTATTTTTTCTGTTTATTTTCTAATTTTCTGTATCATAAAAATGTTTAATATACAATAATTATTTGTGTATAATTTTGGGCCATTTTCCATTTTCTGCATCATCAAAATTCTAAACTTTTCCCAAATCTGTATATAAATGAAGTATTGGGTCCATTGTTTTCAACATTTACCAGGGAGGGATCAAATTTAATTAGCAGGGTTCAATTTAGCAGCAGCACAGCATTAACCTGCACAGCAGCACAGTACACACTACACGCAGCTAACTTGAATCTTTCAAAAAACAGTTTTATAGTTTTTTTTTAGAACCCAGGACAAAGAAAATAACGTCTTCAAATCTGTTGACCAGATGTGACCAGGAAAAATTGAGATTGACTTAATAATTGAGACTTAATAATTAGGCCTCCACTCATTGCGTTTTCTCCGGCTGGGAATTTTCAACCCCAACGCTTCATTTCCTGTTCCTCAAAACCCCTTTTAGAAAATACGATATTGGGGTTAATTCCAAAGAACTCATTCACTCCATGCAATAAATTTCAATTGCAACATACATATGATATAGCAGGCTTTCTTGCTGGGGAATAATCTTTGTTGGATGTGGTAGAATATGACATCTTCCAAGCTTTCGATTGACAACTTCAATCTTCGTCAGGGAAAGTACAGCGTGTCCGAACAATTTTGCCGGTCCAAAGTCCATTTTCTTGAAAATTGAATAACCGATATTTCTGATTTGCTTTTTCTCACAAGCAACATCAACAATGGATGCACTAAGGCTAAAGCTAAATATTATTCGAATTAAAGTGTTTCCCAAAGTATTCGAAATATGTGTTTTTTTTTTAAATTTTGAAATTGTTGGACTTTGGACCCGGTATCAAAATTGTTTGGACAAGCTGTAAGTTGTACACACATACTGTTCAAAATTTCGGATCTCGTATCTCGTATGCACTGGTATTTCGAAATCCTACGAATGAAGATTTTTTTAATTCGTATCGTATACGAATCATACAAATAAGCATTTTTTAAATTCGTATCGTATACGAATCATACAAATAAACATTTTTTAATTCGTATCGTATACGAATCATACGAATTACGACCAAAAACTCTCAGATACGACATACGATCGGATACAAAATTTTGAGCAGTGACTATACAACAAAATATACTTCTGCACTAACGTTAAAAATAAAATGCTCAGTAGATGCTCATTGCCTGTAAAGGTACTATCAATTAAGAGATACTTCTTACTTATATTCAGTCATAAGCATGTTTCACTTTCCTTAATTCAGTGTTCCAAACGGAAGTTTCTTTATATCCCATGCCATCCCATAAAGTATAAATCCTTATTACGAGAATTCCAACGTGAGACGCAAGCTGCTGCTTGTAATTGTAATATTCCATCAAGACAAAAAAAAACCCTTTTCTCAGGTCTCTAACAGGATTAACAACTAAAAAGTAAAGACAAAATAACAAGACAAGGTCCAGAGGGGACCATCTCTCTCCGCCTTTCCTTTTTCCTTAAATACAATTAAAGCCTCTTTCCTTTCACAAAAATCATGAGTCACAATTCCTAAAACAAAAATACCAGAAAAAATGATTTCCTATTTTCTTTATTTTAACTCATTCCCCGGAGCTACCTGCGACGAGAATTTCTTTTTTCCTCGAACTGGTTATTTCAGGAAAAAAGAAACCTGGCTGGTCCACTGGACCTTGTAAATTCATCATAAATGCATGAAATTCGTTAGATATAAGAATGTGCTTCTCAATCAGTGAACGAATGAAGATGCTGATGCCGATGCTGAAAATTCACATCAAAACCTTGAGACGTCGGCACCCTAGATTTCATTCATCTCCTCTACTACGACTCTCTGCATCATCCGTTGGCAATTTTACTTGCAATTGAATTTTCTCCTCGCGGTCATGCAGCAAAAATAAATGATTGTATCATTCCAAGGAATCCAACAGGTTCTGCTAATGCTATGCCGTGTTTCCACCAGTGGCCCTAACGTACAAAAATTACAATCGTATTGAATTCTCAAAGAGCAGGAGAGAACAGATTTCGTGAAACAATAAACCCACGTTTTCCACATTGCCACATACTCATC
>JABASM010000478.1:0-22486 GCA_019776545.1 Brachystomella parvula
CCAGGAGGTAGTCGTATGACTACACCGATTAGACACCTATTATATCTAGTTCCATTTCAATTCAGGTAATAATAATATTAGTAATAGCAGTCATAAATATATTAAATACAACACATCTTGCCCTTGAGTCTCCATTATCGCTTTGCTTTTAAAATTAGAATATTTCAAAACCAACAACTTGAGGGTTCTACGTGGCAACTCAGCTTGACTAGCAAACATAAGCCATAATGGTTCTTCTTGATTTAATGTTTACTTTTCAATGGAATTACTATTTCCTCCTGGCAAATTGACTGTAGAGTAGAATTTCCTAATTTTTTACAAAGCACACACACCCTTGAAATTCCTTTGGCTCTCTTCCAGATCAGCCTTACTGAAGACGCCGTCGTAGAGAACCCAGGGTACAAAGTAAAGTTGAGGATCCAACGAATGTGTCCGCTCACCCATTTCTGCTAAGAGCAGTGACCCTTCGGGCGAAATGCAGGATTCTACTGGAGCGAAGTCCAGACCCAGCCTTCGAGCACATTCTAAAGAGTTTTAAATTTCATTTCAGAATTTTACAATATTATACATTTCAGAATTTTATTCCAACTATTCTCAGTCTGACTCATCCGGTCCTGCAGTAAGAGGATTTGGTGAGGCCATAGAGCAGTTTAAAATCCGCTTGCTGCGACTCAGGGGGAAGATGGTGCAAGGCGCAGGCGTGGGCGTGGTTTCCTTCACACTCTCGTGGATCGTGCTGGCATTTGAAAGTAAAAGTCCATCATCATTACTGGTAGTCTAAAAGACGATTGATTAAATTAGATAACTCACTTGACGGAATTGGGCTGGATGAGGGAATAGTAGACATGATTCCTAGCTTTCGGTCAATAACTTCGACCATTGTCAGGGAATTAGTAGATGAAAGGGTTTGAAAATTGCCGAATTGAAGATTGAGGACAATTGTAATAAAACGATTGATTAAATTCTATTGTATATGTACAGGTTGTTAGAAAAATCCCCCTACTCACGTTAGCTTTTCCGTAAGCAACATAGTCAACCGTCAAAAATGGACTCCCATATCCACCGATTTCGATAAAAGTTGGTTGGAACTGTTTTGTGATTAACCTAATCGAGTCTGGGCAGAGCGTCCCATAGAAAACCGAGAGCTTGACTGGCTCGGAACTACGCCAAGCAGCAGCCGACAAGAGAAACGCTGAAACTACCGTTCTTTTCACATTCTCGAGGGAATAAAGTAGTCAATCAAAATGTGGATACTACGGAGCTCACTTTCTACTTGGATTAAAATTGCCTGCCTGCCCCTGAGTCTTTGACACAAAGTCTTTGTTTCGTTTACTATAAATACACCTCGTTTTCTCTTGTTATCAATAAATAGTAAAGTCAAGCCAAGTCATAATGCTTTGATAACAACGAGGCAGATGAGCACGTGTTCAGTACTGGGTAGTCCAAAGGTATCACGTCCGAATTCCCTCATGCAAACCCCACTTTAATTGATGAGCTCATGGCCAAAATATCAACAGGAAATCTAAATAATTAGCATCCTGGTCTTATGATTCTTCTGACCAAATCTTTATTTTTTCTAAATTCATTTGCAGTATGTCAGAATCTTCTCGTCAGATTATTTTTTGGATGGTTTGTCACCTCGTTCATCCAACATTACGAAGACACGACTGGAGCTCGAAGCGGCTTAACTAATTTTACAAGCGCAGGAATTTTTAAGTATGAAATATCTCTAGAGTATGCAAGGCGTTATTCGAGAGTTTTCGAACTGAGGCTGATTATTTTTCGGCTTTCAAAAATTAGAGGCTTTTGGATGGGAGACTTTCTTTTTTGTGGCTCCCACAAAAAATCGAATCAAAGGAGCCTAGGGGGGTTAGATTTGGTAATAACTAAGTTGAAATTAAGCTAGATTCAGTTTTTCCCGCCGTGAAGAGAGGAATTTTGATTATCTGCATGCAAGGCTTGAACTCCGTCTCTTGTGAAAGAGTTTGAGGGCCGTTTTGGAGAGCCGGAATCAATTGGCACCTTGTTGAGGAGCGAGCTTGTAAAAAGACAGCGTCTTTCAAGAGCCAGAGGTAAGAAATGAAATCGTATCAGCCTTAGCTCGAAAACTGGTACCTACTACTACATTTAAGTCAAACCTATTAAGAGCGCGATTGACTTGAGGTGAACGTCGTAGAAGTAGCAGTTGGGGCAGGAGATGAGTCATCACTCGGAGATTCGGCCTCCTGTTCATGTTCCTCAGCATAGTCGCCATCATCAGATCCTCCGCCACTATCGTTGTGGTACTGGGGTGGGGTTGGGCCTTTTACCGCCGGGGCTCCCCTAATATCAACTAGGGTTTGCATCTTACCCTCCTTCGGAGAAGACGCAGTAGAGGTAGGGGAGTGGAGCATACTGTAGCTGCTATATTTAGATTGGGTGGGGTAAGGTGAAGCAGTAGAGGCTGTCGAAGGAGAGCCCTGGTGGAAGGGCTGAGGTGTGGGATACCAGTATGAGTAAGTGTTACCTCCTCCATCCCCATATGGGATATTCGGTATGTAGTTATAGGGAGGAGCGCTGGTTGTGTATGGAGGTTGAGTCGTTGTGCTGTAGAGATGCTCTTGAACGTAGCTATACGGCGGAGCGCTGGTAGTAGACGGAGCTTCAGTGGTTCCGCTGTAGGGAGGGGCTTGAACGTAGTAGATGACTGGTGGCTGTGGAGTAGTAGAGGGTGGGGTGTAAGTAGAGCTGTAAGGGGGAGATTCTGTGGTAGTTGGAGGGGTTGTCGTGGTTGGATAAGTCGACGCTGGATACGTGGTCGTTGGAGGTGCTGCTGTAGTTGTCGTGGGTCTCTCAGTTGTGGTATACACAGGAGAAGGAGGGGAGGGGTAATAGGGGAGATGGCCGTCCATCATTGGCATATATGGGGTGGAAGGCGGCGGATACCCAGGATACGGCATATAAGGGCTCTGACCCGGCGGAGAGTAGAAATTGTGCACGGTTATAGGAGGCTGATTTGGGTAATTGATGTAGGGATTCATTGGAGGGTGAGAATTATAAGGCATTTGCTGGTACGGATTTGGGTAGGGGCTGTAAATAGGGGTGGGAGGATACTGCGCTTGTGGAACTATGTACGGTGCCTGGATGATAATTGGTGCAGGCGGTTGTCCACCGTAACCGTAGGGCGGGTAGGCTGGTGGGTACGAGGGTTGGGGAGCTGGTGTGGGGTAATACTGTGGTTGCTGCGGATAGCTGTAGCTCGGCTGGCTGTTCCCATAAGGTGGCTTCCTGCCATACGAAGGAGGAGTTCTGTAGTAATTTGACCGGGAAGAATGGTACCCATCGTCGCGGTAATATTCCGTTGTACTGGGGGTGGTGTATGGCTTTGGAGTAGTGGTGGTAGTCGTAGTAGACGTTGTGGTTGTGGTCGTGCAGCACTTTTTCTTATATTTTTTCTTTTTGTAGCGTTTAGGCTGTGTGTACATGTCAGGGGGTGGAGGTGGGTATCCGCCCTGTATAGGTGACATAGGTGAGAGAGGGTTGGTATGAAGTGCTGTTTGAACCACCTCGAAATGGTGTGGGGCCTGGGCCTAAGAAATGAAGAAAATAATTAATTTTCACTCTGGTGGGGTGGGGACTCTGAACGTTCTCTTGTGAAAATGACGCCATCATCAATATTGTGTTGAGGTCATTTTTCTTGTACTCAAACTCATCCGGTCCAACGTCTCACCTGGGAATTTACCCGGCCCAGCCGGACCCCCAAATATGCCATCATAGGGTGGGAACATCGGACCTCCTGGGACAAATGGAAATAAACCCGGATTAAAAAAACCACCTTTAGAGTAGATCCCATACGGTAGACCCCAGAAGGGCATTTTGTAGGGTGGGAAGAAGACACGGTCTTCNGACCTCCTGGGACAAATGGAAATAAACCCGGATTAAAAAAACCACCTTTAGAGTAGATCCCATACGGTAGACCCCAGAAGGGCATTTTGTAGGGTGGGAAGAAGACACGGTCTTCGCCTGATGTAAGTGAATTAGATTCACCTTTTCGGTTGTCCTGCCTTCGTCCATCTGGGAGCGGGAGAAGGCCCAGTCTGCTCATGGATACGCTTGATGGTAGTGAAATTGCATCCTTAGCTCCTTTATTCTTCAAGTGCTCAAGCATGAAGTCCCTTACAGCCGTTGATCCTCCTGCGAGTAATGAGCGTTCAAGTATGAAGCTTACCAGGAGGAGGAAACTAGGCAAGCTCACTGTGGCTCCGCCCTGAAAATCAACACAAATTTTATTTTCCTCCCCACCTAAGTGTGTGTGTCGCTTACAAGACCAAAATTCCAGAAATAATTTCCCTAAAATCTGCGTACCGTAAAAAGCGTTGTAAAGCGACGAGAACAACGAGAAGAAAGCGCAGATTCAGAAACAAGAGTGACACCGAAAGGTTAACCAAAACGTTCTCAATGTCATAAGGCAGCTCTTGGCTGCGTCTGTTTTTTATAATTTTCGAGAAATATTTAAGTCCCGTGTGTTAGCACAGAGATACAGCATCTCAGATTTCAAAAACACTTGCGCTCGGAACCATTTAAATTCACGGACAATTCAAAATATACGAGAATTGGACGCGGGTTTTTCTCTCTCGTAAACTGGCACTGAACTATTTTTGATTTCTGAAAAGCCTACATTTTCAGAATAGTTCGGTGATTCTTTTTCTTCAACCACTACTCTCTCTACAACCCGTTCTACGGTAACGAAAAAACGGCTAATTCGAATTTTTCACAAAAAATTTCTTTCTCGCACAATTTTTAAACAGCCCGAGTACTGATATTTCCCATAGCAAATTCAGTATAATATTAGAAATACTTACATGCTCATACGGCTGCATTTTCTATGACACTCACTTAAATCAAGGGCAAATTTCTTCGTTTTTTAAATATGACCAAGGTTCGTTGCTAGCACAAGGTGGTTTGACCCTTGAAATTCTCAAAATTCAGCATCCTTGAACTGTCACTCACGAATTCGCCAGGAGACTTTAGAGGAGAAACTCAAACTGAGGATGTGGAAGGCATGGGGAGACCCTGAAGGGTAGGCTTGTTCTATTTTTGCATCAAGAAGTGAAAAAGAAGAGGATCCTGTTACTTAACCCCATTTTAATTGGAGGAGACAGAAAGATGAATAGGTTCTAGTACAAGGTAATAAGACAGAGAAAAGTGAAAGTAGAAGCTTGCTTTATTTATTTGTAAATAATTAAAATCCAGCTAATTTTAGAACTAAAGCTCAATCTCCCTCCTCTTCACATGATGATGATGAGGTCGGCGGGACAGGTGTAGTTGTCCTTGGTTTCCGGAAAGGCGGTACTGGCCCTGCGCATGCTCGGTTCCATGCAAAAGGTGCTGTAGGTCCCACAAGGAATTTGCAAAGCAGTGCAGAGCTGAACCAGCCGTAGGGTACTTTCGCAACGTACGGAAACGTTGGTGGAAGAATCATTCGCTCATCCGCTGAGGTTTTCGCTCCCTTGTCAACCTCCATGTCAAACCGGGTCCAAGCCACCGATTTCCAAGGTACAGCCAGAAGAGGAAAATTCTAAAAGAAGAATAAATAGAATTTATAGAATTTGTTTAATTCAGGGTTTGACTGTAGGCTTTTAAAATAATTTCCATGAAAAAAATTACTGAAAACGAATAATTTAAAAAAAAAAGCATAGAAAATACGAGTAGTTCATTTTATTCTGTTCAAAGCTTGTTGTCTCTCCACATCCTTTAATTAAAAACTAAATATTTGCTATTTATGTCCAGAAAATTCTGAAATAAAAAGTCTAATGCCTGAAATAGCTTCAAGAGAGATCTACGCTTACTAGTAGGGCAAGGGCGTTCAGAATCCAAGCAGTGATGAATAAATGTGACGCTGAGGGCCTCATTACTACTGAAGCTTTCCTGTTTTTATTTACTTTACTCGTGAGCAAACAGCTTAGATTTTAAGTTAAAGTATGAAATTAGCGTTACAACGGAAAATTTAATCCTTTACACGAAAATTAAACTGGAAAAATGGAACTGGGGATTCTGCTTCTTCTTCCACAGAGGACTGGTAATGGCTTTCGACTCCAGAAGGCTCACCGTTGGGGTTGGAGTAGTATCCATCAGTGGTGTAATCGCCGTTCTGATAGCCCGATGGCGAGTATGAATAAGGGGTCACTGGAGGATCTTCATAAACGCACTGGAAATATCCAAAGGGAAAATGACCCAGTTCCACACACTTTTTCTTTCGCCAGACTCGATCCTCTGCTTGGGGTTGGCCAAGCCTCGGCAAGTTTTCAAGGTGATAAGGAGATAGGGGTGGAATGAGCGCTCTTGATTGTAACAGTGTAGTCAATGTGAAGGGGTGAGAAAGGGATGGTGCTGCAAGAAGTTCCAGAGCTGCCAAAAAGAGCTGTAACAGAAAACAGCTTTTTAATAAAATTCCTGCATGTATTTGCTTAACAGCTTTGATAGATTTTTTCTAAAGTTACCACGACCAGAGTCATCGTAGAAATTGATGTGGGAATGGCTGGCATGTTAACGGGATGCAGATTTCTTTTTGCTGGACTTCTTCGGACGAGGTGCGGGACTATAGGGTGGGTAATTTGTGGCCTTGTCCTCCTGTCTCACTCGAACACGAAGAAAGACGAACGGAGTGGAGATGACGACTCTTTCAAATGGGAAATTCTTAAGATCAAAAAAATCTGGGGAAGTTTGGGCAGGAGGGGAGTTGCCCCATTCTACAGCCTGAGCTGTAAGGACCAGCGATAAAATCACTACTGCTCCTCCCTTGACCTAACTCCCAAACAAGAATACTAATTAGCTCTGCGTCACAATTGAATAATTACAAGCTTTTAAATTTAGATTTAATTCATACCAAAAATGAAAGCATCCTTTACCAGATTCAGTTCCAGACATTGGCAAGGATGAGCTTGGAGTCTATTCCCCTTTCGAAATAAAACTGGGCCTGTTTCTACCTTTCTGCTACCTTTATGCATCTTAAAACCGAGTTCCATGTGTAATTACACCCACGCCTCCTTTCCTTCTTGCCCTCCTCAAACCTACTTTTACCCCAATATGCGCTCAATTCCTGAATTTTGATTCAATGAATTCTAAAAACGATTTACCGATGACGAGTTAAAAATTTCAGCTTTAATTATTTTGAAAAACGCTTAATTTTTCTAGATTTTATTTTGAAAATCCGCTGTTTGTTATCTGTGTCCTTGCTACAGTCCTCGCACGAATCTTCCTCACTTTCTTCACAGTCTTCAGATGACTCCTCCTGGCTGCCGCTGTACGAGTCGCTGGAATAGCTTGGGTAGTAAGGCATTGGCGGAGGGGGTGCGTATGCTGGAGGTGGTGCGTAGGCTGGAGGTGGGGCAGGATAAGGATTTGCGTATTTTGGAGGTGGGTTGCTGTAAGGCTGTTGATACGGTGTTTCCTCCTTCACTGGTGGTAAATCAAAATCAAATCGGAAAAGTGGATTGTGTCCAAAGTGTTTCATGAGGTACAGAATTTTGGCTGCTCCGAGAAGTACGCGGTCATCCGCTGGTGTCTGGATCTTCGGTTGTGGAAGCAATACTGAAGCTTTTCGATGATTCTTTATTTTCCGAGGATTATTTTTTCCGAGCTGCTGTCCTGAACTGAGAGTTCCCAATAAAGTAACTGACAAAATCACCACTACCACCTCCTTAAAATTCATAATTTGAAATACGATAAAAATTAAAGGAAAATAAAAAAATTCCTTAGAGGAAAATTAAAGTTAAGCTTCCTTCACGATTGATTCGGGAGAAAAAGGCTTGAATGAAGGGGTTTCACCTTATAGACCTTGGTGGAAGCAACTGAAAAGTGATTTTGGTCTGAACTCCTCAAAAATAAAATGCCATTAATTTTACTTTTCACCTTTTTCTTTCCACCTCTCGACAAGAAAAAAGATAAGGTTCTACCTTGACCAACTTTCATTTATGCTTTCTAAAATTTATTTTTATTTCTCCAAAATTCCAAAAATCTTTCACCCTTAATTAACCCATAATTTCTATACTTAGTAGGTAAGACTGATCTATACCTGTAACTTTGCTAAGCTTAAAAAAATTAGCTATTCCCAACATTTGTCTAATGATTGAGCAGCTTTTTTTAAATTACTTACAAAGTATCACAGATCGTAGCTTAAAATTAAAAATTTTAGCCTTACAAGTTCTATGATAATTATTTAACAATTTTTCAGCCTTCAATCTCTCCTGCTCAAAAAAAAAATAAAAATCTTTTTCAAAAAATAAAAAACAAATCTAAGAAGCTAATTACTGTGAATGCTAAATTATCTGCTAGAATTTTAAGGAGTTTTTTTACCAAAAAAATTCATGTTAGTAGATTTTTATTATTAAAAAAATAGACGAACATTTTCATATCAAAAATAAAAGTTTTTTAAGGAGGCAAAAATTCTAGGCACTTTGTAGGTGGGAGCTTCATTTCCTGTAGCCAGCGGGTGCTGCAGCCGGGGGGTTGTATGCCGGTGGGCTGTATGCTGGTGGGCTGTATGCTGGTGGGCTGTATGCTGGAGGTGCTGCTGGTGGATTGTAGGCCGGAGCTGCTGGTGGTGGGTTGTATGCTGGGGGAGCATCATAGGCTGGTGGAGAGTACTGTGGCTGGTATGGGGCATCGTAGTAGACTGGTGGGGGTGGTGGGGGAAGGGGCATGAGGTTGACTGGTGGGAGCTTAGGATTTGAGGAGAAGAAGAAGACCTCCGAGCTTGAGTGGCAAGAGTGCAGCGGCAATAAGAGCTGGTGTTGACAATACTGCTCCAAGAAGTCCAAGTCTGATCAATTTCTTGAGAATGAGATGGCGGTCCTCTGCTGGGGTCTGCTGGATTTCCCTCTCCAGCTCTGCAATATCTTGGGGTGAGAGCTCTTTCCCGGGCTTCACGCCCTCGGCAATGGACTGCTGAACTTCTGAATGGGCTCCACCACTGAGGACCATCAGGACTGCTGCCACTGGGGCAAGAACCTGTAAATACAAAAGACAAAACGTATTAGCTGAGAAGAAATTCCATGAAATTTGAAGAAATCCTATGGGTATCCTCAGATGAAAATTTCTAGTGAAACTTTAGAGTTTTTTTTTGGAAAAATGCTAAGGGCTTACCAAGAATACTGATTTTCTCATTGTGAGTTTTAAAGTTTGTTGAGTTACTGCGTGAAGACTACTGGATTCAGCAGAGCTGTTTTTCTTCTTACTACTGCTCAGCTGAAGATGGTTGGAAGATGTGTGATTGGAACACTGGAGAGCTGGCAGTATTTATATGAATCTAGTCTCTCACTTAATCATGAGTCTGTGGACTCTGGTCCTATCCTTACCCTCACGTCAAGGTTAAGTTTCACTTTTTTGGATTTCTTCTTGCTTATTATTAGTCAAAGGGCTCTGGATCATCTTCATCTTCATTGTTGAAGACCATGAGCTATTTGCATGGACAGGAGGGAGAGAGCTTGTAAACAAGACAAGGAGTGCTAATTTTAACTTTTTCGGATAAGTAGGTAACCTTCAGATCCTCCGGAAAGGAAAGTGACCTTCCGCTTTTAGACTCTCACTTTCTCACATTTCAACTACTCTTTTCTTGCATGTCTAGTCCCCCCTCCCTCCTGCAGATCTATAGGCAAAATTAAGGGTACCATTATTTGTGAATTGCTTAACAATGACAATTGAAATCCAGCACCTGTTACTAATAGAGTTTTTTAAAATCTTCTCCATTTTCTTTAGTTTAATGAAATTTTGACCCTTCGCCGAAACCGCATTTCTTTTACGTTGCAAAAAAGTGGATATTTTTATTAAGTCGAATAAAATTCTTTGAATTTATTTTTGCGCAACGATTTCCCATAAATGACTAGACAGAAGAGATTCACATCAGCAAAAAATTTTCTTGTTTTAACAATGAATATGGCATTAACAAATTCGAATGCCTCGTACAAAAATGACTTAAAATAATCTACAAGTTGAATACAAAATTATTTGCTTTTTCAAGCCCCAAACAATGCAATGCTGGAGATTATGTTTTTCTGGGAGAAAGTCAGGCAAAAAAACTGTAGTAAAATATCAGGTTGATTTTGTACATGCAATAAATGCTGATTTAGTAAACGCTTACAATAATGCTCCCCCTCATGCTTTCTTCACTAATTAGATTACAAAGTTGCCGTTACAATTGCATTCAGCAACATGCACTACTACCACATTGTTAGATGCAAGAAAGCAACAATGAACAATGGAATCAATTTCAATAATTTCCAAATGCAGAGGCGTAAGGTTAAAACTAAATTCTTGTAAATTGCAATAATGGCAGCAAAGGGCCGCTAAAAATGTGCGTGGCGTAGTTTTACGATAATAAATAAATTAAACGAACTTGATTCCCTTGAAAATAGAAATAAGTTAAAAAGGAGATCCAACAAAATAAAATCGGGAGCTTGCCTTGCAAAATAATGATAACCTAAATTACACAAGGCGAGTTTCAATTAGCTAATTTAAATTAGTCTGTCGTATGGGGATTTGTGTAGCTGAAACCGTCAAACTGGGACTGGTCCATTGAGCGTAGGATTTGCTTGTCAACTGGGGTGAGACGGGCCACTTCTTTTGTAAACGCCGTGTCAAAGTATTTTACGTCCAAATGGATCACGCTGATTAAAGAAGAAAAATGCAAAAATTATTTTTATAATGACAACCTAAGTTTTGCTAAAATCTTACGAGCTTGGGTTTGAAGGGTGGTTCCAGCTCACGCCTCTCAAGCTTTTCCCAGTCAATTGCAACAAAGAAAGCAGTATCCTTAATGTCTCCATATATGCTCCCTGGGGAACCCAGTCTCCGATACCCATCTTTCTCTAGCAGCTAAAATGAATTAAGAAAAAACAAAATCGATTAAAAAACCTTCCAATTTTGAATTAGGGCTTTTTCTCTCACCAGTTCCAGAATTCTTTTGGAGTCTCTACTTAAAAAGCGTGGGAAATGGACGGGCTCATTACATATGGACCAAAATAGCTCATCCTCATCAGCCCCACTGAAGGGCGACTGACCCACGAGCATCTCGTATAGGAGAACGCCAAAGGCCCACCAGTCCACACACTGATTGTACCGGACGCCTTTAACTATTTCCGGGGCCATGTAATCAGGAGTCCTAGATGGAATATGATAAACATCAATCAAAATTCTATTTTTGAAAACTCGGGATCCTCGCCCACTAACTCACCCGCAAAAAGTGTCAGCTGTCCGATCAAGAAAGATCTGCAGTTTGCACATGCCAAAATCTGCTATCCGTACATGGCCCTCATAATCCAAGAGGATGTTATCAAGCTTCAAATCTCTGGATGAAATTAAAAAAAACATATTGACGTCGGATTCCGTATATTTAAAAAGCAGGTGTGTTGGCTTCGAGATTTCCAGAAAAAAATTCCACTCACCGGTATATTACACCTTTCTTGTGTAGAAATTTTAATCCCGACACAATTTCAGCTCCGTAGAACCTGGCTCTCTCTTCACTAAATCGTCCATCATGCTGTATATGGAACATCAGATCTCCGCCATTTAGGTACTCCATTGCAAAAAATAAATGAGACTAAAGAATCATAATTAGGAATTAATATTTTAAAAATTTCTTAAATGCAAGTGAAAATGCAAACCTCAGATTGAAATGTGCAGAGGAGGTGACAGAGGTAAGGATGCTTGGAACCAATCAGAAGCACTTTTCGTTCCACCATCGTACATTCCACGTCATCGTCTTCTAGTACAACATCTTTCTTGAGGCACTTGATAGCAAAATAAGAGTCAGTTCCTTTGAGCTCTGCCAGGAGCACCTGTACAAAAATTCCAATTTTAGTTCTATTTTTTTAATTCGATATCATCATCACAAAGCACGTGAGCGCTTTCATTTTGTTTGAAAAAAAAAGCATCCCAAGTCCAACAGCAATCGAGAAGAGCCAAATAAAAATGAGATTAAGAATTATGTAAGGATTATTTTTTTTTTCTTACTTTCCCAAAGCTCCCTTTCCCAAGTACTTTAAGAAATTGGAAATCATTGAGGTGGTAGGTACGGTATTTGGGTCGCCCCTTTGAAGGACACGTCCGACTCTCACCAAGGCTTCCATCAAAATTTCCTTTTGTGGAAGAGGCTTCTTCCTCATCAGACTCATCTTCTGAGGGTGGGGACGGCATTCGCCTCGAACTCCCAGACGAAGTTCCAGCGCTTAGAGTACTACTTGAAGTTGATGTTGACCCTTCTGCAAATTCCAAAAATAGTTAAAAATCGCTGAAAGTCAACAACAAATTCATGGTTTCAGGTTTAGAAAATAGTTAAGCGAAGTTTTTGGTTTCTATCGTATCGCGAGGATTTTAATGCAAATTAAGGGTAATAGGGTACCTTTTTTAATGGAACCAAGAGCCTCAGCAAGTAGTTTCTGATTGACACCACATAAATTAGGCATAAATACTTCACACTTGTGATGACAATTGACGTTGCATACTGAAAATAAGAGGTGGGTTTCCATTTTTTAACCGACTACATCTCAGGCATTGAATTGGAAGACGTGAATATTTTTGTTCAAGTGTTTTACACACAAAAAGTCCCGTGCTCTGCGCTAAGAAAATTCTGGCTTGCATTTGCAATTTTCATAGAATTTATGTCAGCTCTTCAATCTTAATGGGATGCTTGCATGTCAGCGAAGGATTTTAGATGAAAAGCAGAAGATTTTTTCATTTTCAAAGACCTACGTAAACTACTATTGTTTAAAATTGGATTTTGGTTGACTGCGAAAAATTTTATTTTTAGAACTGGAGTAATCTATTTTTCTTGGGATCTCTTTCAACTTCTCTTCTCTGTCATGTGAATCTACTAGGGGCTCTGAAGCGTGGGACGCAAAGTGGGAGCTCAACCATGCTGATCCCACGTTTCCATTAACTTAATTGCGCAAGAAATGGGCAAGGATATGCTACCTTTTACGCTAGATTTTGGAGTAACGTCAGGAGAATCTTCCTCAAAACTTGACCCTTCTATTGAGCAACCTGAACTTTCACTACTTTCACTCAAATTCCTCTCTTCTTTCTTCAGTCTTTCAATCGTCGGATTCTTGATCGAGCTTTGACTGAAATGAACTAAGGATTCTTCTTCTGCTGTCACTTCCGTCATTCTAGTTTTTTCGAAGCAAACTGAGGCTGGTTCCAGTTCCTGGACTCTGGCTTCAAAGTATCCAGGCGAGCCTGTTGATGGAACGGGACTTTCTTTAGCTGTCCCAATCACAGTAGAAGTATTTGGAGTTTCGTTTGTCTCAATTTTCTTAGAACTGGATTTGATATTTGTTCTGATTTTTTGAGTTTCAGAGAATGATTTCTTTGAACTTTCTTTTGTAGCCACCATGTTGAACTCAGCTTCCTTAGTCTTGGTCTTCGAAACAGTTTTAGTAGTTTCGGTTTTGGAAGCTTCAATTTTCTCAGCCTGTTCCTCAATTTTTGCTTTGAGCGATGGAGCCGGAGATTCCCATTTTGTTTCAGTGACATTTTTTGAGTTGAGTTTAAACTTGTCTCTCTTGATGACTGGAGACGACGGCTGATCTTTGATTGGTTGAAAAATACTCGCTGGTTTTGGAGAGGAGTCAAAGAACCCAGAGTCCGTTGATTTCTTACTCGAAAAATTAAATCTGGAATTAGGTGACGGGCTTTTACTGAGGGATTCTTGGAGACCCGTAGTTGGAAGTGGGCTCGTTGAGCTGGATTTCGGCGGGGACGGCGTCGTCACCGTCACGTGGGAGTGAGAATGAGTAGAAGATCGGGAACCAAAAGAGCTCCAGTTACTCCGACTAGTCGGAATTCGGAAGCGATGATAACTTGGCCGCTTTTCTGAACCCCAGAAATCTACTGGACTTTCTTCAACCAGTAGTGACTGGTTTACATTATCCGTCTGACTTCCCTGCTCGACAATTTCATCAGGATTCGGAGTTGTGGCTTGAGAGCTGAGCACAGGTCGCCTTAAACAGTAGTAACTTGGTCGCTTTTCGTTTCCCCAGAAATCGAACGTATCCCCCTGTGTCTCGTCCTCTACTTCTTGGCTCTCATTCTTCTCAAGGATCGTGTTGATACTTCGCCTGGCGTGAAATGTGGGGGTGGGGCTCCTGTCAATGGGCTCAGTCATTTCCTCAGCTGGTGAAATTGATAACTTGAGGCTCGGTTTTTTAACTGTTTGAGGCCTGTCAGCTGTATTATACTTTCCCCAAAAGTCATCTGGATTTTCAGGCTCACGGTGATAGGTCCAGCGTTCACGGTAGTCGTCTATTTTCTCTTGAGCGTCCGCGGGTGATTTGATACTAGGTAACGGGACAGTGAAATGAAAGTCAAGGGCTGCACTCAACCGCCGATTTGCAGTCAGATCCAAGCTTTCCATTTCATGGACCAGGGCAGTCATGTCACTAGGAAGTTCCGATGAAGCAGTGGTTCCAGCTTCTTCATCTTCCTCTACTAAAACCTGGAACGGTGGTTTCTTGAGCTTGATAACAACTTCAGGCTCTTCCTCAGTCTCCGTTATAGCGTCTAAAAATTCAGTCTTTCCTGGTGCTGGATTCACTAAATTCATTAGAGAAAAGGAAACTTCGGGACACTCATCTAAATCCTCTGCTTCATTTGGTTTAAAAATTTCTTCAATTTCGTTATCACAGGCAAGCGAGTCGTCTTCTTGAATACCGTCAGTCATTGGATCTCCTTCCTCCAATCGCGTCGCAGACCTGGATTTTGGTAACAAAGGTGGTGATGATACTGGAACAGGCTTGAAGTAATGCTCGTTCTCCTCGTCTGTGATTGGCGGGCTTGGGCTGGCAGTCCCTTGCCTCTCATCCTGCTCTTGCTGGATTCGAAGGTCATTGAGCGTGGGTCGGCGGTAGCCAGATTGCCTTCGTTTCTTCACTGACCCCACCAGGTACTTCTCTTTCAATTTCTGACCTGCTGTTTTCTTCGGTTTCTTTTTTGGTTGAGGAAAATCAAGGGATGGGTTGTCCTTGAGATGTTGCGTCTCCATACGAATGACAGTCCTGCCCCTGCGAATCGTCCCATCGTAACTTCCTTCTCGATCCCTTGAAATTTCTTTTGGTTTTGCTGACCTAGGGGTAGTGACATCAATATTTTCGGTATGAAAGACGGCAAGGCGGTCGGGACGGAAAGAGGGGAGGCGGCTAAGGCCTTTCAGGCGTCGTCCAAGCCCAGGTGACCCGTGCTCGCTCAAGTACTTCATCCCCGTGTTGGAGGGATAGGGGGAGGAGCTGGCGTAAGCGTACGGACTCAAGAATCCGGACTGTGTGTATGATAGTGGTGACCTGCCATAGCCACCGGGAGGGATCCCTCCAAGGAGAATGGAGTTGAAGGTCCCTTGGCCCAGGTACGAGGATCCTTCGTAGCCGTAGAGAGGCATCTTGGCGTTAATTACTTTCTAGCACTTTTCACAATAAGGCTGCACGTACACGTAGTAGCATTGTTCACTTAATAAAATTAGGTAAAGTAATCTTCTGCAAGTTGGCTTCAGTGGTTCTAGCTTTGGCAACTGATCTGAAGAGACTGAAGACTAGAGGAAGAAGTCAGAAGAGACGAGCTCCTAAAAATGAAGATGGGGAGAAGGCGAGGGTGAGCGATTCGGTAGATTTGGCGGTGGAGCTGATGCTGCCAATAAAATCAAGTCATTAAGGAGTCAACAAAGACGAGCTGATCCTTTCTCCTCATTGGCTCTTTGTCTGGGGTTACTCCCCAGCAGCATACTGAATCAGGCGCAGCTTCATAATTTTGCATAATAAATCCACAAGGTCATAATTAGGGCTAATTTCAACCAATTGTTGTACTTGGCTACATGCCGAGTATTCGCTATTTGGGGGATTATCGAGAAGGCGGAGCATGAATTTCTCGGCCTTCACCTGACTTTTTCAAAATATGATTTTGTTTTAGAAAATATATCCTTGACTTAGCTTAAAATCAAGTATAATCTAATATTTGGCAAAATCTTGGCCTACCCAACTGCAAGGTCAAAATTTGATCCTCCTAACCTTAAGGCTGATCCACAATCCGCCCTTGTTTTTGGCAAACCTGAATAAACAAAGGAAATCGGGCGTTCCCACTGCTTCATTGCCCCTGCTGAGATCAAAATAATCAACTCAGCTATTCGCAGTTCGGTTTATTTAAGGAAGTAATCCGGAAAAGAAGGTTTTAAGAACCAAGGTTTCAATTTCTCAGCATCCCGATCAAGTTTCACCTGTTGGCAATATTTCTCATAGTAGCAGCGTGCGTGGGAGGGGTCGAAGGTGGAACCGACTCGGATTGGGGGGTTCAAAGAGAAAATACTAAACATTTTTACGTACTTTTTTTTTACCACGAATTCCTGTTTTCAAAAAAAGTTGATGTTGGCAAAGATAAGCCGAGCTTAGTTTGTAGTAGTATTCATATTTTTTTCTAAGTGAAACTCCACGTGCATGTCGCTTAGCAAGATTCCGGGCTTTAACTCAAAGGTGCTAAAAAATTCTATGCATTGCAAAACTCAAAACTTTTTTCAAATCTTCCAATTCAATTACCGGTGTACGCTGGATAAGCATAAAAATGAATTGGCTTACCTTCGCATTTGAGTCCTTGTTTGAAGAGACCGTATAACAGAGAGCCACAGTGGTCACAAAAAGTAGGGGACATGAAATTATTAAACTTGAATCGATGTGGAACGTCAATTTTAAATCTTTCGCGTAAATACTGCAAAAATCAAAAAAAAAATTTGGTTAGAGTTCATGAGGGTATAAAGGCCGGGGAGCGAGATTAGCTATCCTTTGTTCAAAAAAAATTCCAACATAAATGCTAGAGTATACGTAGTACCCATCGCTTACTTACTAATTAGCACAGCTAATCTTCGCCCCGGAAATAAATTTAAATTAGGTTTTCTTACAATTGTACTTTGAGATTCTTTTCCAGACCCTGGACATTTTCCAAGAATTTTATCATGACACTTCTTATGTACTGCACATTGACAGACTGTTCCAAAAGAAAAATGCAATTAGCACAATACATCAAAAGTTTAGGGAAGTTTTTTCCCTCTAGTAGTAGAAAAATAAAAAAAAGTTTCTCAAACAAACGCCAACTCTCCGACTTTTATCCTTATCTTCTGACTTCGAAATTTTGAGAAACTGCCAAAATCAGCATCGTCAAACCAAGAAACCACAAGAGATCGCGAGATCTGTAATTTTTGATTTGAAATTCTAAACCTGCAGTGCAGAAAAAGACAGGTTGGTGGCACTGCTCTGAAGCTTCGAAAAGAACGCTCTGGTTCAGGAAGAAAGTCTCATACAAAAATTGCATTTTGCATCACAACTAATCGAAATACGACGAAAATTCGGGTTCATTGAATTTTATCATTTTTCGTTTCATGAAGTTCATCAGCGCGATGTGGTAAGCTCGATTCGTAAAAATTCGTGTGGTTTTAATTCAGTTTACGGCAGCGATTACAGTTTAACTGATATTTAGCAGAGCTAAGAGAGCAGGAAAATTCGCTTACGCTGACACTGGTAGCCCTGCTTCCCGAATCCCCAGAGGAAGTCATGGCAGAGGGCACAGAAAGTCGGCTGACGGAAGAATTTGGCAACGAAACGATGACCCTTGACCTCATGAACTTTTTGATGCTTGACAGCTCCACGTCTCCCAGTGATATTCGCCGCCCTTGACTCCCGTATGTCCTCCTCCTCAAAACTACCTGTGAAAAAGTCAGGCGAATCATAAGAGGCATCAGGTTCTCTACTTGCTTATTGGCTCGAGTGTAAATTCTAAATTTGGCACGCTCACTTGTGTCAAGTCCTTGCGTAATGGAGTGTTACTGGAACTCTTTGTGCCTTAAGAAACTTAAGATCACAAATTGAAACCGCATGTTTCTAATCATCTTCAGCACAGCAGATCATTCTCAGCTAGAAGAAACTCAATCCTAGCAACCCTCTTTGAATAATAGTACAGCACAGAAGAAGAGACGAAGGCATGATTTTTGTGATGCTACTCTCAAACGTAATTATTAGTAGCTCTTAACTTTTCGATATTTTTAGGATGAAGACTCGGATGGAAGGAGCCGAGCCAATGGATCCTTGAGTTTGATTCATAAACGAAAGCCACTTAGCCCATGTCAACGTCACTCCAATGAGCTCTCCCCTCCCACCATTTACAATTTGATCTTTTCTCCAACTTTCATCCTTACTTTTGCCAAAAAATCACCAAAAGGGAAAGAAATCCACACCAACTGCTGCCATTGATGATGAAGAGTACAGCATTTGAAACCTAAGCAAGTACCTTTGTGCTTTCTTTCTTTGGATTTTGAGCCAAATCCGAAAAGATCGCAAGATTTTGGCTCAGAATGATCAATTACACGTGCAATTGAATAGAAGATTAATGAAAATGGGACTTGGTTTCTGAAAGTCGGTTTGAATGGAAGGATCACACTCCCCCTATATTTCGGCGGCCCTATATTCTTTATTAAGCGGTATGGAAAACTGAAAATCACGATTTTTTTAAATGGATTAAAATCCGTGATAAAAAATCTTGGGTTTATTTCCCTAGCATTTGCCAAGAAATCTAAGTTTCCTGAACTTGGGAAACAAACGTGAGATGATGAGAAGAGACAGATGTTGTTTGAGGAAGATTTTTAAGGATGGATGAGGATGGGATAAGGAATTTTTGGCATTTTCTTCTTCATTTCCCAACTGAGAATTCAATAAGAATAATTTACTTAGTTCTCTTACCATCACCGCAAGATTCTCGGATTTGCTTCATAGCTCCTCCGCTTGATAATGTCGGATTCACTCTTGCAGAGAGAGAATGAGGCGCCGGATGTTTCGTCCGTACCTAAAAAAAATCCAGGGTACACTCATTAATTATCATTAATCACCAAATGGTATTAGTCCACCAATCAGCTTATGTTAGTTCACAGACTATAAAATCATTTGCAATAAAAATAGCATGGAAAAGCACGGAACCTTACGTTTTCACTTTGAAAATCTCTATGCTCGGGGTGAGAAGAGCCATCGCTGCCACTGTCACTGCTAGCAAATGAGCTGCTTGATGGTGACGAACTTTCAATGTCATCTTCGTCCTCAAGATCACAGTAGAAGAGAGACGAAGAAGATGCCCGTCTACCAGTCCCTTTCCTCGACTTCCGATTATTATTAAAAACTTGGAGCCACATATTACTGCTATAAAAACCCAAAGCGAATGTTAGTAATTCACACAGGTAAAATTATTGGCCAATTTACGTATAATACTACTAGGTTAGCAAACACTCTATAATGTTGAATATTAGTCGTAAGCTACACTAAACACTTGAGCTAAGCTGGACTGGTGTTGGTGCGGGTACTGGATTTTTCAGCCTAAAATTACTTGTATCAATAACTTCCTCTTGAGATAACAATGGAATGGATTTAAGAATAGCTTATTTTAGCATATGAGAGTGTGAAAGGGGTTTCCTGGGAATCCCACCCAATTTACAAGTAAAATAGACACAGTTACTACTACTTCTGTATCTAAGTATAAGATGTGTCAACGAATGATCGTTTTGGAGTTAACCGGACGTTAAGGCAGTTTCAAGGAATCACATTGAGGTCAATCCTCACTCCTATCACCTCTCTGTTGTTTTTCCTTCAAGAGTTCATCTACAGAACTCGTAATTGAGGTAGTTCTTGTTATCACCCTTGCCTAGACTAGCTTTGATCAGCTATGAGTCACCCTCCCACCCATCCTCATCCTCATCTGACGTCGTATACGTTTATCCGGAAGTGGAGATGATCTGAGCAAATGACAACCCACATTCCGGGATCAAATTAATAAATCCATAAGTAGTTACGGAAATCCTCTTGGCTCATAGTTAAAATCGGACGTGGAGAGCCTGTCTACAAGCAGATAAGGAAATACACCTGGATGGACATTACATAACAGTTTCAATTGCAGGATAGAAGTAGTACTTTGGGTGGACCATTTTAAGCTCGCACTAAAATTAGTCTGAAATGGACATTAATTCAAAATACCACAAGACAAGTTAATTCACACCCAATCAAACCAGGTCTGGAAAATGCTTTCAATACCTCGTAATTGTGCCGTGTTCGTGGAGTATCCGAAAACCTGTCTCTGTCACGCTCACTTTGCTTCCCACCACGATGTGAAGACGTGCTGGAAGAACTTGTCATTCGCTTCCGCGCTGGAGACCCAGTGAACATCATCTTGAAATTTGGAATCTCTGGAATTTGTCACTCTTCTAAACTCAAAACTCAACTCTTAGTTTCGTTTCTCCAAATTTTGAATTCTGGCGGCATTTGGGGGTTCTGGGAACTTTGAACGAAAGAAACTAAACTGTGACCTTCTTAGGCCCGTTTATCTTCATCCTAATCCTGGAGCTTTGAATATTGAAAATGATCCAATTTTTGGTATTGATTCAGGAGATGCGATAGATTGAAGTTTTTAGAACCGGGCTGAGGCAGGGGCTGCACACGAAACAGTCTTTCTCGTGTCTGATTCCGGAAAATCTGAGGAAGTTTTAAAGTCATGTTGAGGGCCAATTGGGATTGGGTCTGAACCTACAGAAATATTCGTTTGGATTCTTGAGGCCAGTAATTAATTTTCTTGCATTTCTGACCTGGAAAACAGTGACAGTGTAAGCGAATGTTTCCTTTTTCACAGCCTCACCACCCAAATTCCTCTAATCAGGCAGAAAGACACCAGAAGATTGGCCTACTACTCTATAAATAAAAACCCACTGTGTTTCTTGCTTTCTTTTGTCCACATTTTTGAAATCCGAGTAATAAGCTCAGTAAAGGCTTATAATTTCTAGATCAGTTACTTGAACGTAAAGTATAGGTAGGCTAGGAGAAATGGACGTCCCAACCTGTTGCTTTGTGTCATCTTGAATTGACGATGATGAACTGAGCACAAGCACCACCGTTGAGCGAGCCTCCTGGGGACGCATGATCCTCACTTAGATCACTTATTTCCTACTGACTCTGTTTTAGAAAAGCAAATTTCTCATCACCTATGCTGAAAACCTTCCCTGAACATTTTTTGGCAAATATACCAAATGAAGAAGCTCCGGATCGCTCCGTAGGAATCCCTCAATGAAGTTTAAGTGCAGAAAAAAAAATTCGCGTATAAAAACAAGGAGGATTCTGGCACTGCTCTTGGATTTTATTCCCAAGAGAAGCGTTCCTCTTCGGGGGGTTCGGAATTCGGCTACTACCGGGGTACGCGTTGCAAATCCGATGAGTATTTCAAATTTTTAGAACAAGAAAAAGTTAGCCACACGCTTTAAGCTTAAGAAGCTAGGTAAATGAGTCATACCAGGATTTCTGTATGAGAATTTATAAAGAATCGAGATTCAAGCTTCAGAATTTTCTAAAATCCCAAGCTGGGAATCCGTGAATAGCTTCCAAGATTATACAACAGCCCACAGTTATGAATTCTAGTTAAGGAAGCCACTCCGAATTCCATATCCTTATAGAATTTCATTCATTGAGTAAGAAATAAAGCCATTTTGAGTAGGCGCAAATTACATGGCATTCCAATGAAGCAAATTGTTCCGTCTGTCATTAAGAAAACTTTGACGTCATTCCGCCATAACTCAAAACCCACCATGCTCCAACTTTATACAAATTAAAATACAAAGCTGCCAAATCCCAGATCGCAAAAAAAATGAATTATTGGATTTCATTTCTATGTATTAGGCCTATTATGTATATTTTGATACGGAAGAAAGAAGAAATCAGCACACTGTATCATCAGCGTAAACAAGCGTTAAGACCATAACTTGAAAACGAAGATAAATAGGGTTTGGAATCACACGCACTGAAAACCTACTACGAGTTCCTGCTATTTTACTGACCCAGTCCAAGTTGAGCTTGATTCCGTACCTGTACAAGCCAATTTTTTAAGTTTGAAATTCGTTTATTGGGAAGAAGTGTAAGGAGACTTTTAGAGAGAAAATGCTCAATTTGAGTTTACCGCGAAAATGATAGAAAACGAGACTCCCCCCGGTAGGGAGTTTAACCTAGGTTAAACACTAAAGAAATCTGGTTTTCTTTTAGTTTTTAACCTTAACATATGCTTTTTTGGCAAAATTTCAACTATATTTCTGTCTTTAATTAGTTTGGGAACAGTTAATGTTTTAATCAGGCAGTTAAATCCAGAATTGAAGAAGATTAAACTATCTTTTGATCCATCGTCGTTTCAAAGTTTTCATGAGTTTGAGAGTAGAGGAGTTCGGGCAGAGGTGTAAAATTGCTCTTTCAATTTCTTTCATGGGGGACAGGTGTTAATTCACCAAAGTGTCCTCCGACACTATTTAAAAAACAAAACAAAAAACCAGAAAAAAAACAGCAAAAAAAAAAAAATAAAAAACCAGCGAAAACTAAATTAATAATCAGCTAATTAAAAATTAACAGTAGGAATAAAGACTCCGCATATTTATAACTGGGAAAGAAACCATTTGTGTGGAATCGATTGCTGA
>JABASM010000479.1:0-22465 GCA_019776545.1 Brachystomella parvula
TCGCTACCGCCTTCCTCTCTACGTCTTCTCTCCATACAAAGTATGATTAGCTAAATATGCAAATCCATCATTGTTTAATCTGCATTGCTTGATTAAAATTCAGGTGATTTCAACACCAGTGTGGTGGGACTCAAAGTCTCTCTACTTGGACCAGCGCATTGTCACTCTGACTGATGGGATCGTTCGCTCCGTTGGATTTACTAAACTAGGAATAGTCAAGGTTAATTTTGAGGATTTGGTGAAGGAACTCTTTGGGGATGTCAAAAAACCGGAAATTACCGAAGAGCTAAAGACATGGATCCAAACAAATGAGCTCTCAAGTCAGAGCATGAAAAAAACGAAGTGAGGTTAAGCATTTATTCATCTTATCTTAAACGCGTAGAAATCGTTTTCTACGGATGTCAATTAAGAATAATGGTAAAATTCAGAAGACCTGTCATCTCCACCGTTAAAAAAATAAATTATAGGGTTTTTTGACCTTGACAGACAGGAAATCAGTGAAGAGATTATCACAGGATCGTTTAGCTTTTGACTCAAATTAAATCATTGTTAATGTGCGTCTTTTTTACCTAGAAAGAAGGCCTTGAGTTTCGACTTCCTTTTCTTAGTTTTCGATGAGGATGAGCCGTAGGAGGTTTGACTGAGGTCAGAAGTCGACCCAGAGAAAACTAGCTCAGAAGTGCTCGTACTCTTTTGTGTGGTGGAAGGGAGAGATAAGAGGGGTGGATTGAATGTCACCGGTGTCTTGAATTCAAACTGCATTGTATTGAGTGACGTATTGTTAGCTAGGGGAATTATAGGAGTGAGAACGGGGGGTGGGACGTGGGGTACAAGTGCTGTGCTCAACGATACTGGAGAAGAGGCTCCACCTGCATCTGTCGTCGCACCTCTCCTTCTTTTCCTTTTCCTTACTCTGGTAGGGTGTGAAGCTGATCTCTTTCGTTCCAGAGTAGTGATTGGTAGAATCTTGCTGGATACGGAGGCTAGTGATGAGTCAGATTTCCTCCTTCCCCACCAGAACACAGCAGTACACAATATTTGAATGAGAGAAAGGAGAAAGAGCCCACTTCGCTGGACTTCCACTCGCCAAATCAGTTCTCGCAGAGAGTCCAAGTTCCTTTGGAGTTTTCTAACTTCATACTTGAGGCTCATCTCGAGATGAGTTGTCTTTGTCATTGACTCATTGAGACTCTTACGGAATTCCTCATGGGCCAAATGTATTTCTTCGTTTTGTTTCTTGAAGCGCTGACTCAGTTCTTCCAAATATCCAGAACTTAGAGACTGATTTCTCTCAAGTGCCTTGATTCTGTTGCTGAGCCGGACAAAAACAGATTCCTTCTGAGGTGGTTCTTCTGGCTGTTGAGGTGGGACTGGATTTGGAGTGTTCACATGTGGTTCAGGTTTAACCTGTGGAAGAGGAGGCGGGGTACCATTTCCGGTTTCGGCGTTTGACTCTACTCGGTCTTTCGTGCCTGGCGATGGAAGTCCATTGCGAGGCACAACCGCTTCAACCACTGTTTCATTTGGAACTGGAAAAATAGAATTTAAAATAAAAGCAATGCTTCTCAACGGTAGAAGAATGAAGTTAATTTTGCTTACTTCCAGTAACAGCAGAAAGATCGTCTACGACAATTAATTCTCGACATGCTGTGATAGGATGAATATAGTGGCACAGTGAGTGGATAATTTGTGGGCCATAGAGAGCTACTAAAAACCCTTCTCTCATCCATGAACTTCCAACGGAATTTTTAAGGAGATGACTATGACACTCTTCCCACCCACACCAGGTAACCCAATGCTGGATCCAGTCCAAGTCCAGGTAACGACATGAGAGATCATTCACCACAGAGCTTCTCCACTCACTTGCATTTGGTACACATTGTGATAGGCTGATGCAATTTATTTTCTGTTTCTCCTCTGGGCGAGCTGGATCAGCTGCAACTTCTGTATACAAAATTGCAAAGTTAATTTCAGTTCGAAACTGCTTTAGAATTCGTATTCTCTCAGCTTGCTTACCTTGATTGTTACTGACAAGTGCATCCGCAGCTTTCTTGACGATATCCATTACAGCAGCAGTCGCAACTCCAATCACAGACTCTTGAACCGGTTTCCCATCATTCATTTCTTCTTCAGAGATCCCTACCTCAGGAGCAGTCGAACCTTCCATGTCCTCACGGTGGGTCGTTTCAGACTCCAGGACTTCGTATCTGCGTGGAAAGAAAATTAGTAAAAAAAAATGTACAGAAGGCTGTCAATTCAAGGCACTTACTCGCTCTTCCCGTGAACTTTGATAAGAGAGAGTGGACAGTAGTGCTCATTTCCATGGTGGGATTTCACAATCACACGGAGATACTTCCCAAAAGTAGAGTTATTAGTAGGCAGTGTAAAAGAATGGATGATTCGAGCATCTGGCGCAAAATAAGGGCCGATCTGGATCCAGTCTCTCGTAGGGTATCGGTCACTAACGCCCAGCTCAAACTCATGCGGATTTGATGAAAATAATTCAAGGTTTCCAAGCATAACACGCTCGATCGTCAATGGCTCACAGAGCTCGATAATAAACCACACGTTCGTTGTGCATCTGAAAAGCACAAGATGTTTGGGCATTAATAGTATCAAACAAGAGACAAAATTTTGTGAGCTTAAAGCTTCTAGTCTAACTGACCTGTTGAGCATGTACTCATCATGACTAGATGAAATAACTCCACTCGGATTCTGTGACTCTGGATTTGAGTTAACGACTTTAGCACCACAGTCAGGCGAGGCAAAGTTCTTTCCTTCCACAAGTGAGGTCTTGTTTTTGTTATTGTTGATAATAGAGTCTTTTCTCTGGGCCAGCTGGAGCTTCGTCCACTCACTGAAGGAAGGAATTGAGTCTTCGGATTTATTATTCAGTTCTGCTGTTGGTTTCTTTTCTTCTTCTTCTTCAGCAGGGGCATTAGATGCAGGATTTAGGGCTGGGGACCCTGTGGGTTCTAGCAGTTTCTCTTCTTCCTCTATGGATTTGGAACCAAGTTCTGATACGATTGATTCGAATCTGGCTTCTTCGGTCTCTGAGTCAAATAATAGAGACTCGCGTCCAATTATTGTATCCCCTTCCTTCGAAGTCTCAGAGGGAAAAGGGACTGGTGAGGGTGGCTCTGAAGTCGGTGGGACTAGAACTTTGGGATTTGACTCGGCAGTATATTTTTCCTCTCCGTCTTTGCTATTAACTTCAAATGTAAATGCATCCTCTCCATTCTGGTCACCAGGAGGTGAAAATCTAGAGTTAAATAAAAATAAGAATTTTAGCGCTGATGAGCATACATTTTATACTTTGTACATTATATTGCAAGTTGAAAATCCTTACAAGAGAAGAATGAAAATGATGTTAACGGAGTTTTTCATTTGACGGCTCTCCACTGCCAAAGGTCAAATGTTGACGAATTAATCACGCCGGGGTTAGTCGACCTGAAAAAATAGTATAAAAGAGGCAGAGCTTCAGGCTTAATTCACAACAATCTGTCACATTTCTTCGTTTATGAAGCCTGATCAAATGACTTACTTCTTCTGTTACCTTTTGACTTTTGAGACTTGAGTTCAGTAATATATTCGACTTGAAGCGACGAGACGGGCACGAGTTCCGAATTGACAGGCAAAGTTGTGAAAGAAAGTGACAAAAGCGAGCAGCGATTCACTGTTTTTCCCGCAATCCGCAATCGTAGTACGTGTTCCAACAAAGAACAGGAAAAGGGAAAGGAAAACTCAGCTGTAAACGTAAAAACTGAATGCAGCGAAAGGAATGGTGAGAAAAAGAAGGCTAGCGCTCAAGAGTTGGTGGATTTGGCATGATGCTCTGTAACAGAACAGGATTACATTACGGTTCGTTCATTACTGCGAATGCAATTTCTCCGACCTGTACAGGCCATGTTTTCACTCAAAAATGTCAATTATGGTGAATTTTGAGAATTAGAATACCAAGAATTTCGAGTGATGTATTGCATGTCCATGAGCTTACGTGAACCCACAAGTCACAAAAGGTCATTGCACCCCGTTTCCGCTCCGTACTAAGGTTGGAGGTATGAGTCTGAGCTAGCGACCTGCGGATTCTACTCAAATCCATCCGAGCTTCTTAGTTTGGCTTCTGAATTCACCACTCATTTAAAACCAAAATGAATTAAGTTTTGTTAGTTTCTGTATTGAGAGATCCCAAACAGTGTTCCAAAGGACGATTTCCGAATTCTTCAAACAGGGAGCATTATTAGACTATTAAAACACGCTTGAGAGAGCGGTCGTCTCAGAGCCTGTAAGAAGAACGCAGCGAATACCAATACCACAACAGAAGTGATAGGATAGGTCAGTGATGCGAGCTCTAGCCCGAAAGCAAGGGCGTGGTTTCAATCCTCATCCTCAAGTTCCACTTTTACCAGTATAGGTGCCCAGGTTCCCGATATTGTATTCCGGTTTTGTTAGAAAATTCGCTGGATTATTTTTCTCACAAAAAGAGGAGACTTTTTGAGACAGTCACTTTGTTGGCTAACTTTTTCGTTTTTTCTGCCTGGCTAACTCTCTGTGTCCACCAAAAACGCGGGATTGGAAATTGAAATGTTTGGGTTTAAAATTTTCTTCGCTGCCTTTTTTTTTCTTTTTTTCTCATTCTCATTTTTTTTCGGAATCATTCAGAACAATCGAAAATCGAATGATGTACATTACATTTACGTGAAATTCACGATCTCCTGGCACTTGATGTAAAGAAGATTAAGACACAACCCATGGTACATATCCACCGACCCTTCGTCCGCTTCATAACGGTATGTCTATGTCAGACTAGTCAGACATTAGGTGTCGGTGTTACCTGAAGTTGCTTCTCGCTATTAATGTAATGTAAATCGGACAATTTAGGTTGATCAAAATGGCAGGACGTAATGCTTGCTGCCACTGCCAGCAGTCAACAGTACAGACAGGATCAAAGCCTCTCAAAGCCAATCTCAACCTAGGCCCAGGTCCCGCACGTGCTATGGCAGTTCGACCAACAATCTTCGAAGCTCTAACCCTTGTCTTTGGATTTCAACTTCCGGTTCCATCAATCGTTATCGACTCAGCCGCAGGGGTGGAATACTTGAATGGCAGGGAAGATTCCTACGATCACTTGAGCCTTTGTGGCAACTGCGAGAAGCTCCTCGCTCAACTGTACAAGGTATTCCTTCTGTTCACTGAGCTCTCACAAGGGAAAACATCTTTCATCCTCAAGAACTCAATTATCAGTGGACGGGTCGAAAAGATGAGTCCATTCCTAGACTATGGCCAGTCAAATGGAAGCACACTTGGAACCATGCAACAAGGACCAGTACCCAGCACCCTCCTTGTCACACCGTCACCAACAATGAAGACGCCTACCTTCAATACTATTCGAAGAGAATTAACTTCAGAAGTTTTTGCAGAAATTTATGTATCATCCGATCCTGGCGCAACTGCTCAGATGTTAAAGACTGAAAGTACTCCCCCATCAACGCCTGGAACAAATAAAGTGGAGATCATTGATATTATCACAGTCGAAGATGAAGACGAAAGATATGCTGCGCCTCCACAACTTAAACGTGCAAGTAAACCAAGCCAGTCAGATGAATGAATTTCCTTTAAACTGATTGCGAATTTTTTGTTTTCAGAACGGCCTGCAAGTTCTTCGGTAGGAGGAATAGCTCCTCCTCCTCGGAAGCAGCATCAAAAAGTCCCATGGAGAGGACCATTGGAAATGAAACGTGCATCGGCAGGAGGAATTATTCCTCTTGTGCAGCAGCAAAACCTGCCTACACCCGAATCAGCGAAGCAAGGGAGAGCTGCTGTTACTTCTAGGTTGAGACCAAGAAATGCTATCGCCACAAAACCAAATGTGCCTGCAAATATTTCCACCAATAAACCAACTGGAAACTCTTCGTCCTTACGCTGTTTTCGCTGTGCAATCACCTTCAAATCCGCTGGTTTATTCCAAGCTCACCAGAATTATCACAGGAAAAACATGGATTTTTCCTTCAAGTGCCCTTACAATGGATGTGACAAGAAATATAACGCACTACGTAAGGAATGATTAAATTTTCCGAAAAAACAGATTCTCGTAATCCTCGATTTTTTTTCCAGGCCTCTTACGCCGTCATCAAACAATGGCCAAACACCCACATCCTCCCGTTCGTAAACTATTGCCGGTGGTAGCCGCGTCCACGGATGAGGACTATTGGACAACTGGGGTTGAAGTTATCCACGACCCAGAGCATGTTATGAAGAACAAACCAGGAATAGCTTCCCCACTTCCTCCTGTCCATACAATGACAATTATTTGAAACGTAAATATTATTAATAACAGCTTATGGAGCTGTTATTAACTCAGTTTCCAGTTGCATCCTATCACAAAAGTGCCTGCCTATAAGGATGAGGCAGACGTAATCATCATAAGGTTTTACAGTTTTTTCGTATAGTACTGTATTTATTCTTTTGTATAATACATAGTAGAGGACGCAGTCCTGCCATAATAATTGACAACTTTTCTTCAAAATCGTAAGTTTTTTAGACTGTAATAAAAACTTATTTTTGCGATTGTGACGCTTAAAGAAGTACTGGAACAGCGTTCCGTCGTCTGCTGCCTCTTCTCAAAGAAAATAAAAACTGGATGCGAGCGAGCGAGACGACGACTTCACTTTAACTTTTGGGATGAGATGAGGAGCACATTCATGCCATTCTTGATGGATCCCGTCCGTCGTAAGTTCTTTTACCGAAATTTGTATCTAATATTAGTTTGGATTAAGAAGATTGTTAAATTTAGGTCAACCGGTGGGAGCTGGACTACTGCGCTGAAGAAGTCGTTTCAGGTAATCATTATACTTCTGTCACGGTGTCAAATCTCAAATGTAAAAATTATTTTTGAAAATATTAGAGGCAGCGGAGAACAGAGTAACCGGTTTTTGCTCCTTCAGGGCTAATCAACCAGCGTCAAAAGCGTAAATATAGGTAAGTTACCTTTATCTTTGAGGTTAGGTACCGTTTATTCATTCATTCATTTGAGTCATCATTCGGCAATGCCTTGCCGAACCGCTACAAGGCAATGTGGTGATGATCTCATTTCATTCCCTCCACTCACCTTGTTTTTGTGATTATATTGCTCATTTATTTACAGATCTCGAGGTACCAGAAGAGGCTTGGCTATTGCGTACTGGTGGTCTCGGAGTACAGATCTCTTCATCCTCAATACAATAGCCTTTTTGTGTAGTGGATCGATATTGCAGAGGAAGAGGAGGGGAGTGAGAGAACTGAATTTCTCCAGAAGAGGAAGACTATTAGTGGGTTGGTCTTTTACGGATTTGATTTGAGGAAGTGCGTGATCGGTGACTGACTGGGGTCGTGACACTTTGATCGTCTGACCAGAGCCCCACCACCGCTCTCCTAGCAGACAATGGATCCGTATAGGCCTACTCGTCTCGCTATCTTCTATCATAGGATTCCCCATCTCAATACCTCACTTCACCGGATCAATTCAACATTTGATACTAGCAATCATCACTATCTAACTAGTCTCAACATAATTGGATCCGTCCCTCCACTTATACTCATTTTCTTGTTACTCCTTCTTCTTATTTACCTTCTGACGAGATGTTGCGATCGGAGGAAAGGTCGGCCTACACCCCCTTCGTCTTCATCTGCCTGTTGTGTCAAATTTATACTAGGAACTTTTGGAATTGTTTGTTGGTAAGTTTATATCAGTCAATCCGGCTCAAAGATTCTGATTCCTTGTTTCATACTCAAACTGACATCTTCCTTATGGTTTTCCAGTTGTACTTTAGCTTTGGGTCTATATGGGAATGATGATTTACATAACAGTGTGACGACGGTCACAAAGTCAATTTCAAATGTCAATAAATTCCTTCAGAATATACAGGCAGAGACGAGGGTGGCTGAGCTCATGCTCCGTGGAGAAATCCCTACGAACGTACGAGCACTCGCCATGGAATTTGAAAAGGAAATTGTGAGTTACAAAATTCTAATTGTTTAGGATTCATGCCTGAATTTTTCTCTATATTTTTATTCCAGTTGAATCGTACGGTGTACACAGAGATGCAAGTCAATCTCCACTATCTCCGATCCAATATTTCTTTGATTGAGGGTCAGATTAATGAGCTCAGCTCTCTCTTCAACATGCGGATTGATAGTAAGAACTACACGAAATTAGTTGAGATGATACGATGGAATTCAACACTCGTCCTTCTCATTCTCTTCATCATCTTCAACATTGTTCTGTTCTATGCCATATGCAAATACTCGAGATGTTCATTCATTACGTAAGTGGCCGGACCGGTATAGTAGATGTGAGATAAAAAAAGTTCGCTGAAAATTAATTAAATTCTAAAATTGCTTTTTAGATTCTCAGTCCTGGGGCTCTTTGCTCTTATTACAAACTGGAACGCTCGTGAGCATTTATTTGGTTTCAGCTGTTGTGAGTAACACAATTAGTACGCTACGGTACGGTTTTAAGATTTTTTTCTTTTTATTTACAGGCGACGGGAGATTTTTGTATATCTCCTCTCCGCTCTCTCACGACTGAGTTGATCAAAAATCGACCTTCCGGAGCCACTGCTTCCACGAGCAGTCTGCCCCACCCCTCCTTCCCCAAAGATCTCCTCAACTACTACATTAATTGTGTAGACGGTAGAAACAACCCGCTCTCTGAGCAAATTAACAACATCAATCGTCTCATTGACTCAACTAGGAGTATTACAAGGCAGCTCAAGAAAGACGGGATGGAGACATATGATGCTGTGGTTGTGAGTGAACTTGAATTAATTTTAATGCATGTTAGATTTGTGGGGAGTTAATTTTTGGGTTTTAATTACTTTTCCAGCTCATTCCACTATTTGACTCTCTCTTCGACTCTTATTCCACTCTTGACAACATCACAAATAAAATCATGCTCTCCTCCAGCTGTACACTTCCGTACAATGAAATACTCATAGCTTCAGAGTCATTGTGTGGGCTTGGACTCATGGGAATTACATTCCTTCTTCTCTCAGCGCTTGGAACTGCTGTTGTCTTCACAATACTCGTAGCATTTGACTCCCATGCTTGGATTTACATTCAAAAAAGGTAAGGAACACTTGAGTTCTTATGAGATTTGGGGGATGGATCACTTTTTGTACGCTGGGGTGGTGGACGATAAAAATTCTCGCTTGGTTGCAGCTTTCTAACGCTTTTGTTGTTATTACTATTTTATAGGAAAGGCCCGCCCGGGGAGGAGTCGATTTCATTTTTGAGCGGAGGAAACCAAGGGCAGCGTGGAGTCCCGCACCGAGGCACTGGGTCTAGTTACTACTCTAATAACCCCCAACCTCCTCCTCTCCTTCTAAGAGGAAGCGAACGGAAGCCACTTGAACAGAACCTAGGGTTCCCTTCCTCAATAAATTACAGCAAATTCCATACTCTGTAAATTAATTGGCTGGTTTCCAGCCCACCTCATTTTCTCTCCCTTTGCCTTTCTTTCTCTCTCTCTCGCAGTCTGTTCGCTGGTGGTAGTGGTGGCGGTGGCCTCTGTTTCTCTTCTTCTTACTCTTTATTTTCAATTTTAACTATAGAGTTTATGCCAAAAACAAATTAAGCGATAATGAAGATGAGAATATTGTGATTAACTGTGATTTTTATTTTTCTCACTAGGTCACACTCGGCAGGTCCCATGGGTAACTCCTACGCAAGCGGTCCCCAGTCTGGGTATGTCCTAACCTCTAATTCCCTTGAAAAATCATTAATTTTCTGAAATTTTTTTTTGCCTTTTTTTTTGCACAGATCCTTCAATGGCAAGTACGCGACTCTGAATAAGCAGTGCAAAACTCTGGAAGCGAATGATTTCTACTGAAGAAGCAGCTCAGACCTAACACAAACAGCTTTCGTCTTCAGAATTCAGCTTCACACGACCAATCCACGCTGCCAACACCAGTTTTTCTTTCTATATTTTTCCTTATAATTTCCTATCTCCCTCTTTTTGTTAAGTTTCTAGTCAGCATAAAATTTTGGACTTTAGGATAACTAGGAAATTAGACTTGGAATGATGAGCTTAGAAAATAATTGAGTGACCGAGTGAGGGAGATGGCGATTGGATCTAAATACAGATTTGCTCAAGAAAGGTCGTAAGGTGTTTTCAAAAGTTACCATTATAACCACCAGTTCAATTACACTCAACAATATTAGTCCCACCAGCAGGTACGTTTACTCAATAAATTCTCATTCCATTTTCCATGGAGAAAAATTAACTCTTAACTATAATTTCCTTTAAATTAATCTTAACTACTTGAATGTTTAACATTTATCGTCCCAAATAGGCATTTGTGAAATAATTTTGGGATTGTAGAGCTGAAAAGTCAAATCCACCTTGTGGTGATGTGTAGCCAAAATGAGATTGTGGCAGACTAAGGATTTGGTAGGGACTGCCTTGAGCAAATGAGCCAAAAGGTACATAGTTGAAGGGGGATGGCTGGATAAGGGTTTGTTGAGGGAGGGGGGCAGGTTGATAGGGGTCGAAAGGATACTGGGGTAGGGGAGCGTGAGATGGGGCTGGGGGTGGAAGGTAGGAATCCTTGGGTGGGCCATACTCTGGTTTTGGCTCAGCGGGTGGGAGGTAATTCAATTTTGGCTTTTGGGTAGTCGCTTCATCCTTTCGTGGGGGTAGATAGGTATCTTCTGGAGGGAGATAAGTGTCTTCGGGTGTTGTGGGCCGATTCGTGGCTGAACTAGGTGGCCTGTAATTGTCCTCCTCCTCCGTGGATGGCCTTTCATTCTTATCCTCGTCCTTAAACAAAACGTGGTTAAAAATTTTAATTTTTTTTTTTTTGGAAACGCTTAAGTTGAATCAAGGAAGCTTTAAAAAATATAAGCTTGTTGCGGTTTAGTATAATTAAACATTATTTTCCTTTTTCATAGGAATTTTTCCTGAGAGCGCAATTAATCCCTCACCTGGTTTTCATTCCTATCTTCAACCTCTGGTTTGTTGACAATAAATCCAGATGCTTCCTCAGCCTCCAGTCTTGACTGTCGTTGGAAGGCAATGAGTGGCTGGAGCTCATTATTTTCCCTGCTATCTTTTTCAGATTCTGATGAGTACTCTGGCTCTGAGGTTGCATCTGTCGTAACCTTGGTTGTGGTTGTGGACGGAGTTGAGGAAGGGAGGGTAGTGGTGGAGGAAGCGAGGATAGTCGTGGATTTTGGAAGGGCAGATGAGGATGGAGGGGAAGCTGAAGTACTTGTGGAGCTTGGGCGTGCTCTTGTAGAAGCTGAGGGGGGAGCTCTTGACTGGAATAATGGGTTTGGCTGAAGTGGGTTTTGATGTTGTGGTTGATTGCGTAGTAGTCGAGGGCTGCCTGGTAGTTTTGAAGCTTTGCTTCGTTTTCGTCCTCGGTACTTCGGGGTAAGCTCGGCCTCTATTTGTCGTTCCAAGTGTTTGACTGTCCGCTTCCTCATCTCGAAGGGCTGACCTCACTTCTACTTGATCACTGTCGTTGAAGTAGTCCTCGTCACTAGGCTGCGAGCTGTTGCCTTCATCTTTCTGTTCCTTGCCTTCCTCCACCCCGTTTTCTTCTCCTTTCGCTTCCCCATCGCTCCCTTCTGCTCTCTCCTCTCCATCGCTTTCTTCTGCCCTTTCTTCAGTTTTCTCCTCTTCTTTCTTCTGTTCAGGGTTGAAGTAGTCTGGGTTATCAAATGCCGACTCAATCCCAGAGTCTTTCTGCTCTGGCTCCGGCTTTTGCTTTTCCTCAACCGGTTTTCGGAATTCGTTGAAGAGGGTTTGCTGCTTGGGTCGCTGAGGCTGGTCCCTCTGTCCACCATTACCATTGTTACGCTTAGAATCAAAAATTCCGGTTCATGACGCCTTGTTGGGCTTGAGTGCTTGAGCCTTTGTTCAGTGGAGATCGGTACTGGGATGGGAGGGGACGACGCTCATTCCGTGGGATGATTCCAGGGGCAAGCTTTTTCTCAAAAAGGGGCGGGGCTTGTCGCATTCCAGACAGTTTCAAATATTTCCCATCCTCCCCCAGTGCATTTAGTTCTTCGTTAATTGAGTAAAACTTTTGGGCATTCTCACAGTGGACATTTCCCCACCAATCGCAAGCAAGGATCTGAAAGTGGTCAAATAGAATTTAAATTTAGTACTAAGTCAATAACTGGCAGACCGACTAATGTGCCATGTGTACGATGTGGCTGTTAAAATTAAAACTGAAACTTAATTTTTTGTAATTCGACAAAACCTGCTTGAAAATTAAAACAATAATGAATAAATTTCCCGTCGTCAATGCTGAGAATATCGGTGGCACGATTTCTTTAAAATTATAAATTAGTTAATCACCTCTTGGTTGAACTGTGTTCCATTGGGACAGAGGAAGGAGTCCATTTGGAGGCGGACATTGTCAGAGCAGTCACTGCAATCGATGAAAAACTTGACACTCTGAAAAATATACATTAGAAAATTAAAAAGATATTAAATAAACATTAAAAAATTGATAGGAAAAAATGTTGAATTAAAATGAAAACGCTGAAAACAAACTGTTGCATAACCTCGGCATGCTCAAATTCTTTTTAAAAAAAATTAAAAAAGGCATGTAGTAGAATACTGTTACAAAAATTTGAGAATCATTAAACATCCTCGTAACTTTTTTTCGTTTTTGTTACACAAATAATTTTACAACTCTAACAAAGAGATGCGTATAATTATATAACCATAAACATGAATTTTTGGAGTACTGTTACAAAAATTTGGGAATCATTAAACATCCTCGTAACTTTTTTTCGTTTTTGTTACACAAATAATTTTACAACTCTAACAAAGAGATGCGTATAATTATATAACCATAAACATGAATTTTTGGAGTTCGTGTTAAGGGAAAGCTACTTCTAAATTCCCCAAAACTTGTTTTTAATTATTTGGACGACGCTCTGCATCTTTCTTCTTTTTTTCTTCTTTATTAAGAAGGGATGAGAGTGAAGATGATCTCTGTGTTCACTTCCGCTCATTTCATTTTTATGCAAATCAACTTCCGTGTTTTTCAAATTCCAAGAATAGTAAAATTAGAAACCAAAACACCACTTACGTGTCTCTGGGTCAGCGTAGTATCCTGGTATCCTCCCCTCACAAATGAACGAAGTTTTAGGAATGGAGCCGAGGACTGGGTAGTCATCCCCTGGTGTCCCTGGTACGGAATCCCGAATGTCCCACTTGTCTGGGGTATCATCAACCTCTACCTGGAATTTTTAAATTGCTCACTTAATTAATATTTCCCTCAGTGGCCGCCCATGAATTTGGCAATAACTGCCTTATCGCAATATATTTTGATTTTTAAAAGAGTAATTATGAAATCCTCTGCTTTCATGGTGTTCGTAATTAAAATCTTAATTCCCCTGCCGCACCCCTCCACACGCAACAAAATCCGTAGTTTACTCAATTAGAGCAAACTAGTTTACCACATCTGAAAGTTGATCTAGTTTGACACACAAATCAAACAATTAATCAATCAGATCACATTTCCAAGCACCGCTAATGAAAGTCAAGGATCAAGGTAAACAATACTAAATGTTAAACGCCAGGTGCCTAAAAATTATTTCAAAATTCCAAAAAGAAAAATTAATCTTACGTGTTACTGAAACTTCCTTTAAAAAAATTAATCATTCTTTGGTTACATCTACTTTAAAAAAAATGAAAACACGAAAATGAAAAAAGGGTCTAAACCACAGCCCAGCGTGGAATAAAAAGTTGTAATAAAATTAGAAAAAATCGTTTTTTTTTCGATTTCTGTGTCAATTGTCACAGCCAACGCCTGTTTGGCTTACTATTTGAATTTTTCTTACCAAAATTTTAAGAAAAGGTAAAACTGAGTTTGACTTACTGGGGATTGCTCAAATTCCTTTTCGGGATACACTGGTTCTGGTGGGGCCGGTGTAAGGAATTGTGAGTCATTTTCCCTTTCTGACTCAATGGCTGGTTCTGGAGTCGTCGTGGTTGTCGTAGTCGTCGTAGTTGTTCTTCGAGTTGTTGTAGTTGGGGGCTTGTAAACGTAACCTCTTTTCACTGGTGGGTGAGTTGGTGGTGGTGGTGGGTGTGTGGGGTAGAGAAATACAAGCGGCTGTCTGAAAAACAGAATTTAAAAAATTAGAATTGAAAACTCAGTTTACCTATTTTTTGAATTAAATTTTTCTTTAGTTTCTTACTGGTATAAGAATCCTCTGGTAAACCTCTTTTGGGAAGCGGGTGTCTCCACTCCTTGCCTTCTCTCAATTTTATCCCCAAATCCCAATCCATTTCCGATTTCAACGAGAACGAAAAGGAAGTAGGCTGATTTGAGCACAACCATGATTACAATCACTGGATTTTAATTTGGGAACTAAGAATCCCAAATCTCAGCTCACCAGGTCTTTATATAGGAAATTAATTTTCTCCCATCGGCTTTTCCACCTCAAATCTTGTTATTCAGGTGGTGGTGGTGCTAAGGCAGAAATTTCCTTCCTTGCACTTCCAATGTCCAACTTAACTTATTATGTAACTTTTAACCAACTCAGTCAGATGCAGTCGAGATAAGAATAAAAAGTAGTTGGACAAGATTCTTAAAATCAATTCATTTATCACTCATAACTGATAATCAAGAAGAAGTGATGAAAAATTGAGAGTGATTGGGAATTAAAATTAACTCCAATATTTTTTTTCTTCATATTTTACACGTATCAAGTTCAATAGTAATTTTTTGCCTTTTTGCTGAGGTCAATTTTTCTTTCTTGTATTAAATTCTCCAACCTGTTGTACTCGCTTCGTTTCGAAATGAGATTCTTGGAGCGTTTGAAAAATTAAGTCTCGCAGGGTGAGAAGATGGCGGAGTTGGTGGAGCTGCTACCGGTTTTTTGATCATTGGACAAAGCCCACGGGTCCGACATGCGCAGTAAGAGGGAGGAGTTGAAATTCTCGAGGTTAGGGCGCATCGTCGGTTTCTCGCGGTGTTGTAAACGCCAAAGGCAGTGGTGGGTCCTCCGACTCTTGACTGAACTGATGACTGGGGCGGAAAACAGTAGTGGCAGCGATGGCCATTGATTGAGCACTCACAGGAAATCGTGATATGTGCATCAATTGAAGGCGGTGGGCTGAAAATCAAGAAATTAAAATACGATTTTCTGATATTTTTTTTCTTTTTTTAATCATGTCCATGGTTTGGACCTTAGCCTTACTTGTAGTTCCGTGGTTTCGTATTAAAATTAGGGCATTTGGGTTTATGAGCCGAGTTTGTTGTGCAGATATAGAGGAGAATTACACCGATTTGATTTTTGTCCAGGATCCCTAGTCTCCCTGGTCCATCAGCAAATTCCGATGGGCTCATTGTAGGAAATCTAATGAGTGGAAGTAGGGGGCGAAGCCGATTTTGGAATTCCCAGCCTGCATAAAAATCCCCACCACCGGATCGAGACCATCTAAAAAGTAATTGAAATTAGCTTGGATTGGAGGCAAGGCCGTAAAACTTTTATACCTAAGAACTTGATTGAATAAATTAATTTCATGGATTTGGAGGTTATCAGACTCGAGTATCTTGGTCAGGGTGGGTGCATCTAGTTCCATGAACGCAGGAGTGGATATGAGCTCTCCGATATGCTGGTCAATGAAATCTGAGGATGAAGCCCGTAAGGCTGGTAGGTCAAAGAAGAGGGAAATTTCGAATAACAGGAACGCATTTGCAGTTTCCACTTCGTTCTTTAAGATGATAACGACGAGATTCTCGAGTCTCTCCATTAAGTACTTCCGTGCAACGTAGAGAAGTGCCATACCCAGCTCCGCGGTAAACTGATTTTGGAATTAGTCCGCAGTAGACGTACTGAAAATGCAGAAATTCAAGTAATGGGTTGGAAGGCTAGAATTTTCGCAAAATGCTGCTTTCGAAAGCAGCATTTTGCGACAATTCTAGCCTTCCGACCCATTATATAAAGAAATAAATAAAATAAACTAAAAATGTTACTTTTAGTTTTCAGAATTTGAGTTTGTGAGGGGAAGAATTTGAAAAATTTTAAGAGGAAAGAGAGCAGTTGAGAGTAAGAAAAATAGTAGTGGTGACGAGAAATCTCAAGCTAAGTTCTTGCTGCGAATTACTTCAAGCAAAAGTTGAAATGCTTGTGGGACGACATCTGGTATCAATATGACATCCTGCTGTGGAAGCAATCCATAAAACATTCGGTTGAACACAGGTGAGGAAGTTGCCAGTAGGAATTTATGGGCCTCAAACTCGATCCCCTCCTCGCCAACCAGAAAAGTAACGTCGGAGAATTGAGAAGACTTCAAAAGAATTCCTAAAATTAAATAAAACACTACTGCATTAAAAATTCACAATTGGTCTGACTGAAATCGAGAAAATTGCGAAAGCGTTATGTTTAGTCAACACCGAATTCGAACATGATGCATAATACAAATTCAGATTTTTGATTCCATTGAACCTTGGAATATTCAAGTCAAAATTTTAACTCTCGAGCCGAGTTTTTTTTTTTGAATTTTAAAATAAAATTCTAGAGTCCTCTAACTCGAATTTCTAAACTCTTGAAATTGAATTTTTCCGAAACATTATTACTCGGACGGACAGAAACGTGGACTGCTCGTCATATACAAAAACATATCTCGCCTTCTTCGCTTAAAAATTTACCTGCTCTGACGAGTGGGTCTGGTACAAGGTCGACCCCTGCCTTGAGGAATTCCCCAGTGAGATTACCTTTGACCCAAGAGCAAGGTCCATTCTGAAGAAACTCAAAGTCCCACTCTATTTGCTCACGCGTCGTAGGAAACTGTAGGATATCCCCATCTGAAATACGATCATTCACTAAATATTTTCCCAAGTCGTAGAGCTGTTGTTCTCGGTCAGTCATTTTCAAAGAAAAATATTCAAAAATCACTAAAAAATTAAACACATCTAGATTCCTTTGTTATCGAGCATGCCTTCTTCATTAGGTTGCCATGTTTTCCCCGGGATAAAGTAGGGTTGATTGAGTAGATGACTAGGAGGAGGGCTTAATGAGAGCATGGCGGATGATCCAAGAAAAACGTCCGCTATGCCAACATCTTGCCTCGTCCTACCCCTACCAAGACCACGACACCAAAATCACAGAAATTAAACTCAGAAATTAAAAACAAGAACTGAAAATCCAAATTCGAGAAAGATGAAGCCACGAAACTGAAACCAAGACTGAAAGGATGAGCTGATGAAACTGATGAATGACGAAATGACTAAGAAAAGAGGAAACGAGCCTTTCAGCGTCGTAGTAGAAAATCCAAGTTACTTCAACAAGCGTCTTCCCTGGAGTACAGGATTAGTCTAATGAGCTTCATGACTCTTCCTTGGCTTCTACCACATGAAAATCATGGCAAGAATTTAAAGTGAGATGAAGAAATGCTCGTCCAAGATCTCCTGTGTCAATATTGACATTTCTCATCTTCACTCTACTCTATACGTCCACTAAAAATAAGAATGTATGCCCTTCTCCTCCACTTGGACAATTAACAAGGTACAGGTACCTCTCATGTAAATAAACCCCAGCTCAATACCCACCATAGCCACGGTCCCTACTATTCACCCTTTGTCAGCTCAAAAATTTCTAGCTCGTTTCCGTCAAATTCTGAAATCCCACCTCCTAACTCCATCATATAAAAATGATTGAGTTTATTGAGGAATCGATTGGAAAATTTTTAAAACGGCTTAAAATTAATCAGCAAGTAGCTCACTGGAATTAGACTGATGCCTCATATCCCTTAATTTCAAAATTAACACAAAATCAGAAGGCGAGAAGTCGAGAGCGTTAAGACAGATATGAAAGAGGATAAGCTACTTTGGCATTAATCAGGTGAGGATGAAAGTGTTCTTGGCCTTATGAGTCCTTTTTTCTTGTACTTCTCAATGAGAGACAAGAGATTTGTTTTTGCTTCGAAGAATTGGACGAGAGGCTCTTGAGTGAGAATGGAAGCCAGGAATTGCTCGTACGTAATTTTCCAGTCATGAGAAGTATCTAGCGGAAGCTAGGGGAAAAATTAAATTGAATCAATAAATATTTGCAGAAAATTATATGAATGTAACCAGGTACTACCCCAGCAGCCAAAGAAAGACCCAGACTTGGCCTAACCAATGCAATGATAGGGAAAATGTAATGTGTTTTTTTACAGATGACGCTGCTTCATTTTTGGTGGGCTTGCGAAGGTGGAGAAACGTAATTACAGAGGTTAGCCCATCCTTATCTGCTCAAATTGTTCTACTTAAAAAAAATTGAAAAAATCGTTTTTTCGAAACGATTTTTTCGTCACATGTTGCCACTAGAGAAGAGACTCTTCTGCGAAAATTTCATAATTTTAGTCTCAAAAATGCCGAAGTTTACTCTAAGGAAAACACCTTTTCCATTGAAGTTTTTAGCCAGAGGGTCAAGAATCATGTACCACAAGTGCCGGTCGGGTCAACGGTCATCTGATCTATCGAAATGGGTGAGGCTTGCGTCTATCTTCGTCACCGCGGCGAAAAACGATAAATCTGCTACCTCTGGGAAGGTCAAAAGATACCTCTAAAATCCGTTTTTGAAAGTTTTCACCAGAAGTTCATGATACTCGGAAGATGACAGCAAAAAGCGTGCTTTCGCTTATCAGAGCGCGCGCAAAGCTGAAGGTAAACCCCCATCCGTAAGTTGAGAAAATTTTGAAACCGTCGCTTGAGGTTCATCTGCCCCAGATTGACGGAGTCGAGGTCCATAAGGTCGTTGTCCACCTAGGCCAAGTATTCTCCTATATTTCTCAAAGACAATCGAAGCGTACGCTTCAGATCTGGTAATAACCATAATTACCAAAGCCCACCCACCTGTGAAGCCTCTCGACATCAATCTCATGGAAGTTAACGGGTTCGGATCTCTGTAGCACACATTTTTCCGAAGGCGCGAATTGGCTAAAACCTTCACTGGACTGGAAAAGATGTTTTCGATAGCGCCAACTTCCGCATTTTTGCGACTAAAGTTATGAAATTTTCGCAGAAGAGTCTCTTGTTTAGTAGCAACAGGTCGCAAAAAAATCGTTTCGAAAAAACGATTTTTTCAATTTTTTTTAAGTTAAACAGTTTGAGCAGATAAGGATGGGCTACCCTCTGTACTTGGCATAGAATTTATTTAAAACTTGACAAATTACAAATTGTTTTCGTGCGTTGACCTCTACTTTGAGATGATGGTTGATACAGAGAAAGGAGCCTTCGCATTCCTTACCCCCTGTGTTCAAAGTCAAACGACCCATCACTTTACTTTCTTTCTGCTCCTTTCTGCTTTTTTGCATCTTTTTACTCTCTTTCAACCTATACTTGTCATTGTCAGTTGTCAAGCACGAAAAAAAAATTGCCGGAATCATTTTTCTTCGTGCTTTTCAGTCGAAATTTTAAATTATTTAACTAATAATACTAGTGTTATTTTTATTGTTTTAACTTACCCATTATTTTGGAAGAAAATATTCAGCAGACAGCAATCTAAAAGCGAACTGGCAGACAGAACTGCATTCAAGATCTTTTGGATCTAAACTGAATTATTTTTCTTCGCGCTTGACAAATAAAGGTTGAAGGTGAAGGAGAGTAAAAATGTAAACAAGCCGGAAGAAAGTGATTGGGTGGTCTGTGAGCTGAGCGGAATGCGAAGCGAAGGTCCCTTTCTCTTTTGTCAACCGTCTGAAAGCCACGGTCAACGCAGAAATTCGCAATGCAAAGTTTCTCTCTTTGGACAAATCAGAATTCAAGGAAATGCAAATGCATTCCCCCTCTTTCTCTTTTAACCCAACAAAAATAATGCAGCTGAGCTGCTCACCACCTGTACTGTAAACGGTGAGCCTGTAAACGACGAATACCTCCTCACCAATTGCCAACGCCATATCTTAGCCTTTCTTAAGCTGCCGGTCGCCGGTGTCGTATTTTATTTTAATTTACCTGTAAATCTCCTTTTCTTCCTCCGGTAGATTGGGTAGTGGGAGACGAAGCATCCCCAGATTTCCTGATTCTGTTCTCCACGTCCCCCAGTTTAATAAGCAGCGTACCTACAGATACGATGGAATGGTATGCTTCCTGCTCATTTTTCTGCTGGATGAAAATATCGTAGAAGGATTTCCACATGGAAATGAAATGGGCTTGGGCCATTGGCGGAAGTGGAGAGGCTGAATTCGCTGCACACTCTCGTAGTCTCTCCAATCCTCCAATATCCCTCCCATCTTACAAAAAAAGTTACTCAGAATTAAAAACGATGTTCTTTTTTTTTTCTTTCAAAAACTGGAAATGGTGGAATCCCGTTGTTTGAAAAATTTGTTTTTACCTAGAGACTGCTTAGCGGAATTGATTTCCAGAGCCTCCACTCCTGTCTGCACGCTGAAAAATTCGGATGCCTCAGTAGCAACTTCAAGCAGACGGGTCATCAGCTGTTAAACAAAAATCTGTAACACAGAAAATGCAAGAAAAAAAATGAATTGAGTTTACCTGGAGTTGATATTTGATTGGTGCTGAGAAGGGGTGGGAGATGGAGAGCGTAGAAGAGGCGCAGTCGGTAAGTGGAATCCCCATGGTTCGTGATTCCTAGGATTTGGACTAATTCGCTGAACTTGAGGTACCCATCACCGTCCTCGTCAAAAAACTGGAGAAAACGAAGAATTATTTGACACCTCCTTCTGTATATTCAATTCTGAAATAATTATTATTGTTTCACTCACAATGAACATCCTCTGAATAAGCGGGATGAGATTTGGGTTCCCGTTGAGTGCCCAAGGACTGAAGGCCATAAATGCAGAGCGGAACTGTTCAGCATCCAATAGCTGATACTGCATATTCAAGTTGTTTCCTCCAGAACTCCCACTCACATCTCCCCCACTCCCACATGCAACTTGCCACAAATGCTCCCCCCTCACCAACAAGAAAAGCTCTTGGATTTCTTCCGCTGTGAATTTGGTCTTGTCCATGGAAACAGTGCGAAGGGCATTCCTCATGGCAGCATCCTCCAGCGTCTGAATTACTTTTAACCGGTGTTTGAGCCTCAAATTAGGAATGTCCGTCTGCTGCAGGACCGTGTCAAATTTTCGGTAGGAATCAAAAATAAGCGTAGAAATTGCAACGGACTTCTTTTGACTCGGGCCCGCTCCTAGCTTAGTTTTGACTCCCAGAGACACGCCCCCTGGTAGCGTCATAAGTGGCATCTGATTTGGAGATTTCGATAAGTCTTCTCCAATATCAATCACAGAGTCCGTGATCAAGTAAATCCCGTTGAGATACTCTGACAGGACTTCCATCGCCTCCCCCTCGTCATTACACTTGAGAAGTGAATCCTCAGTCGACTCCAAAATAGTCAAGGCCACTTGAAATATCACTTTAGCACCCTCATAGAAAAAGCAATCGAGAATACAGACGGCGCAGTCGTAACTCATCACACTGAAAATGAAAATATTAGAGACTCGGAATTAGGGGAATTTAAAAATCAAAGGGAAAAAACCTCGTGTACATTATTTACCTGAGAAATAAGGTGAGGAACCATGAGAGACAAATCATCCCAATCATGTTCAGTTTAGTGAGATGAGCATGGAGCTTGGGAAGGTGTTTCTCCATTAGCTCATCCATGACAGCCTGATCCACCATAGCGCCAACTACTTTTCGGTTGTAGTAGTCTGGTAGGAGTCTTTCGCAAATTCCAACGAGGAGCCAGAACGCTTCTTCTTCGCTGCAGTAGAGTAATAGGACTGAAGCTACCATGTTCATGGCCTTGAAAAAAACCAATTCATTTTTTTGCCTAACACACTAATTAGCCGGCGGCGTTAGTTTTAGATACGAATAAATTTTGGGCTAACCTGGCAATAGCCGATATGTGGATTCCTGGCCGCGTAGCTGCATAGGACTCTCCTCAGTGCATTGAGTCCAAGCTCAGCATGAAAAGCAGGGTGTTCAGGCAGTGATCGATGCAAGTCCCGTTCGATTTCTTCGGTAGACTGGTTTTTCTTGTTAACAGAGGACTCAACAAGGTCAGCATAGTATCCAGGATGAAGAGCCAGTTCATTGGACGCACCAGAAAAAATCAGCCAAACCTCATTACGGAGCCTGTCGGGAATACCACGGAGGATGAGCTCTGTCGTCTCAACTGTGCGATACATGGAAATTCCACGTCCGAATTCCTCAAAATGTTTGGACCAGCACCGTTCACGCTCTGCTTCTCTCTCCAGGATTTCACCATGGATGGGAAGTGAAAAGACTTCGCACAATGGCTGATGCAAAATTCCATCACTCGAAACTATAAAGACAAAAATATTTAATCCTTTCACCCTGACAAAATTTAATTAAGAAAAATCATACCTTGACTTCTTTTGTGCATCACCCTTGAATCCTCTTCCCCTGAGTCAAGGAGAATAAAACTGTTGTTGGAAGAACTGCAGACGCTGGTGGAATCAAACACACTGATAAATAAAAATTAAAGTAAA
>JABASM010000480.1:0-22456 GCA_019776545.1 Brachystomella parvula
AATCCTTTTTTTGTACACTGCAAATGCACCATGTTAAACAATGAAAAAGAAGAAATTAATTCATGAAAAATCAATTTATTGTCTGAAAACAAAAGCAAGAATATTCCTATAAAGGTATATAAATTCAACTACAGAAAGTTTTAACTCTGCAGTAGAGAAGCACTTGACATTTCTTCCTCTAATCAATCCCTGTTTTCAGACATCCGCATTATACAAATGAATGTATTTTTAACATTCTTAAATCCATTTCCCCTACTATAGTCCGAAAAAAAATTGAGCCAAAAAATCAAAAAATTACTTCTAATCTGAAGGCTAATCGAGATCACTCTAATTTTTCCACGTAGCATTTTGACTATGGAGAGATCTACAACTCTCCTACACAATTTTCAAAGGGTACTTTAGTATCTGAAAAAAAAAACTTTATTAATTACAATAACAAAATTTTCGTTTCGAATAAATTTCGAATTTTTTTTTTCAGCATAGGCTGATTAACCCTTGATAAATATTATATGACTATTTAGGTACTCTCGTAATTTTACATCCATACTTTCTGTCAGAATACGTTATTACAATATATAGTATTTGGAGTGGTAAAACTTGAAGATGCGTCAATAAATAGTTTCATAGAATTAACCATGTTTCTCTTACTTATTACTATATTTTTGTATAGTACGGGCCATTTCTTTGTTTTAACAAAAACAAAATGGCAAAAAACTTTCAGAAACAGTCAAATCACGTCTTTTCATCCTCTTCAAAAATGGTTGGATTTTCACGCTGGTCTCCAGATACCTTCTCATCAGGAACTGGGTCAATATGAATCGTTGGTTGTATTTGATAATTGAGTGAATCCATTTCTTGTTGAAGTACAGCTGCCTTCCCATTTTCCAATACTTCTTTCTCTCTCTTAATGGCTTCCTCTATATCCGTCACGCTCACTTCCTTTAGCTCAGGTCGCATGACTAGGTACTGGAAAAAAGTAATCAAAATTTTTTTTTTATTATTATCATCCTCCACCCATCAACTCCCTCTTCGAGACAATTTACCTCTAAAATATCAGAGAGACTAATTACTCCGATTACTCGCTCCTCCTCATCAACCACAACCAATCGATGGACTTCAGCCTTTACTATTCGCTCCATTATCATAAACAGTGTGTCATCGAGCGTACACTTGTGAACACCTTCAAACCATTCATTCCGATGCTCGTTGGCCTGAAACAATTAAAATCAAGGAATGAATTTATTAACCGCGTGCATTCGAACATAGCTAAATTCGTCCTTGTGGTTCAGTTACCTGCTTGAGCGTAATGTCTAAATTATTGTAGGTCTTCTCAGCCGCGAGATTAATCACATCAAAGCGGGCGTAAATATCTAGCAGTCTATTTTGCTCATCTACTATGGGGAGGGCTGAGACTCGACGATCCAGGAACTTTTGTAGGGCGACAATAATTGGGGTCTCCTCCCTCGCTGTTTCAATATTATCAAAGCTCCCGATTTTAACGGCGCGGAGTTGCTGGTTGAGGCAGGAGGGTCTCGGAATTTCATGGATCTGAAAATAATTGAAGGAAAAGTTACCATCCGAGCATTCAATAATAGTCAAATTATTCCTTAACCACGCTTACATATAGGAAGAGAAATTTCAAAATCCTTTTATGTGTGAGAATATGGAGGACATTCCCTGTATGCTTGTCAATGACAGGCAATCGATGTATCCTATTATTCACTAGAGAACAAATGGCGTCATAAAGGGAGGAATCCGGGTCAATGGAAACGAGCGGCTGCTTATTTAATAGAAAACGCTTCCTCCAGGTTTCTACTCGATGTTCCTCCAGCTCTGACATTTTACCTGGGCAAAAAAAAAAAAGAACGGAAATTAAATTCCGAGCATTACACTAAGGAGCGGCTTCCTGGCGATGAGAGCTTTAGAGCTGAGCGAGCCAAATTAATTTAACATATCTTAGTCCTTCTAAAAATAAACACAGAGCCAGAAACTCTGATTATTTTTTTCAAACTGGAAAAAATCCTTGCTCGCTGTGCCAAATTGACCACATGGCGACTCGTCCTTTATTCTTTACGGCCGGCTCCCCTATGTGAAGCTGCGATTACTTACTTCCAGCCCCTGCGGAGTCGTGGTACATGGCGTGAAGGACCCGTATAAAATCCGTAATGGTAAGCATACCCACCACCTTCCGAGTTTCACTGTCCCAGAGTGGTGCTGCTCGAACTCCTAGAAAATGAAATAAAAAATTGACCATTGATACCTCAATTTAAACTCCATTCAGAACCGCTTACCATTGTAGACGAGAGCAAAGAAGGCCTTCTTAACGAGGAGCTGAGTGTCAAAGACGACTAATTTGGCTGAGGTCGGGATGAGGTCATAGCACTTGTGGAATTTAAAAAACTTGACTAAAATCTCGTTCTCCTCATCCTCTGTAAATTCAATACAAGAGTCAGTACTAATAAAATAAATATCACTCAATAGACTTTTTGACACGCGAAAAGTTCGTCGTCTTCGGTTACGCCAAGGCATTCTGAGTTTTCGATTCCTTAAATTCTAATTTTTAGATTTATAAACTCCACGTATCAGAATTAACTAAAATCTCGTTCTCCTCATCCTCTGTAAATTCAATACAAGAGTCAGTACTAATAAAATAAATATCACTCAATAGACTTTTTGACACGCGGAAAGTTCGTCGTCTTCGGTTACGCCAAGGCATTCTGAGTTTTCGATTCCTTAAATTCTAATTTTTAGATTTATAAACTCCACGTATCAGAATTACACAAAAATGACCATTCTATTCCAAAAAGAAGAAGGAAGACAGGCTTTTGCTTTTGGACGAGTCTTCACAATTAAATAAATAAATAGCACCACAAAGATAAGACGCTCCGTTCAACTCTACTCATGTAATGCAACTGAAACGAGCAGCAGAGCGATTCATTCCCTAAGCCCCTCGGCCGATGACTCCGTGCCCTAGCAACATATACATAAAAGACAATGTGTTGCAAAAGCAATTTATTTGGAAGCTTTAGTGGAAAGACGAGAAAATGTGGAACTGTCGTAGGAATCTGTTCCTCGAGGCCCCACCACCAGTTGCTCCTACCTGGTTAACACAACTGTTCACTCTTTCTTTTCCCCTACGGCAGCCTGTCCCTCACAATACAAGTGTAAGAAAGCAAAGCAGAAGGAAATTAATCAATAAAACTATCCCACTAGGACAAAGCTTAATATTAACAGTAGTTGCGACGACGCTCCACAGCTTTCCCGAATTTGCAATCTCTTCCAGCACTTTCACCAGACTTTCCCCCGAGGAACAGAAACCTAGAACGACTGCGCGTACATCACCGTTGAGCAGCACGGTCTCTTCTCAGACAGCTGCTTCCATTTCCCATGCACTGCCAACGGCCTGTCTCAAGTGCACTTAAAACCAATCCGAATTCGATATGAGATAAATTACGGAATATCTGGAGGTTGGTGCCAACAGAGTTTGCATTGAAATTAAGATAATTCTTGGAGAGAAAAATCTCAAGATTTCCGTAAATATTTGCTAATGCGAAATGTTTACAGGTAGTAGATTCTTATTAATAGTTAAGCCGTACCCCCTATCCATCAGGAGTAAGCCAAGAATTAATTCTAATTCTCTATCCATTGGAGAGGAAAACTGTGTCAGCCTGCTGTTTCAAAGGGAATAATTGACATGCCTTCAGACTCGAAGCGTAAGAGTCGATTCACCTCCCGTACATCATCCGTCTCGTCAAAATCCTTAATTTCTGTTACGTTATGGACATGCACATCTGAGGCTGATCCATCGAGCGCTGGGAACTGAGAAGAATAGAATGACAAGTAGAGCATATCACAGGTAACCCCTGGTGGGTGGGAACACATACTGGGGATGAGCACAGCTATACTCAGGTCCAGAACAGTACAAAATCTACACTCTTCATTAGGTTAGGCGAAGAGCCACAACTCCAAGAATCAAAACACTTGAGAAGAATATCAAAATCCAGAAAGGATGGGAAGAGAACCCCAAACACTTCTCCATGCGAGCCACTGCTGTGATAGGAACAGAGTTAATCTCAAAATACTTAATTATAGACTTGATATACTTCAGCAGTGCACTTCACAAGGGTAGAGGAGAGGCTATCAGAAGAAGCCAACGTTGACTTCAACGACGAAGATTGAAGAGCCAATGTCAGCAACTAATCCATATTCACTGCTGCCCTCCTGCCCAAAGAAAGAACAGAAAATAAACTGACAGACTCCTTGATCCCAATAATGAAATGTACGCCAGTTGTGTATACTGGCTGTCTGTTCCTTCCTTCGTCATACAATATCAGAAATTTCCGAGCCAAAACACGAAGCTTTTTGGCAACGAGCTAAGAAATGGTACTTGAGGCTTTGAAGATGAAGATAAGATCCAGTACTTTTGAGGCCTACTAACGAACACCCCGTTTATTGCCAACCCCTACCAGATGTACTTCTCCCTAAATAAATTTTTGCACTTCCTTCCAGCCGTAATCTACTAAAAAATATTCACGAACACACAAACAGACAAGACAAGTGTAATGTTGTGAACCGAGAAAAAAACACAAGCGTGTTTCTTTTTTCAAGACCCGATCCTGCCAATATTTTCCCCTGAAATTAGAGCATGGATTCCTAGGTAGCCATTGATCCGAAAAATATTGAGTAACGAATAACTTGTATTTTCTCCACTCTACCTGATTTAAAATTCATGTAGGGGCCTTTTCATGGAAAACAGAAACACGTCTACCGAATGTGTCTGCCAAACTAATTCAGAAGAAGACAGGTAGCGTCCTTGTTTCCGCCTGAAATCTTAAGCCTGGTTGTCTACATTGACGATTATCCTCCACCTTTCAATATCAGAATGAAAAGAATATATATATGTCAAAGGTTTCACCTAATAAAAAAAGACCTGCGTATGCTCTTACGCCATGCGGTACGTTACACTGTACGTCACACTACCTACGTTTGACAAAGCCAAAATCCCTTCAAACCTTTTCTTAATCTGCCCCTGGATTATTAATTTAATTTTCCAAAATTGAAAAAAATGTATCCGGGCAGAAGCAACTATACTTGAACTCTGTCTCATCAATTCAAAAGCCATAATATTATTCAATGCAATACAAGGAACAGAAACGGAATCCTGACGTAACCGAAAGAGGGTCAAATCCCGAGTCAAATTCTTGCCGACGTTCCCACCACGCTCCAAGCAATTAAATTATAAACTACCCACTTACCCGAGGATACCCTGGATTATTAATTTAATTTTCCAAAATTGAAAAAAATGTATCCGGGCAGAAGCAACTATACTTGAACTCTGTCTCATCAATTCAAAAGCCATAGTTATTCAATGCAATACAAGGAACAGAAACGGAATCCTGACGTAACCGAGAGAGGGTCAAATCCCGAGTCAAATTCTTGCCGACGTTCCCACCACGCTCCAAGCAATTAAATTATAAACTACCCACTTACCCGAGGATAAACTTAGAATCCGCTCGATAAATGGATCAGAAAGTGGAAGCTAAAAATAAACAAAGGAGTCAATTAAAATTCTGAAACTAAATTAAAAGAAAGCGCTACTATAAACTAGTCCCTGGTGACAGTAACTACTATGTGGTGGCCCCAAAAAATTTTCGAGCTCCGCAAAAAAAACACAACTTGGGAATTGCAAAAGACACGTTTCAGAAAATTCTAAAAGTTTTTCTGAAAAAAAATTCTGTTTTTTTCCTAAAGTTTCGCAAAAACAACTAAAGCGCATCAAAAGATTTGAAGAAGACAGTTTTTCCTAAAACTCAAAATTAGTAATTTCTTCGAAAATTCGCAGTAGCCTTTTTTTGGAACACTGAAATTCTTTGCATCACTTTTGTCGAATTACCTTGACCCGGTTTTACGTTAGGTGACTACCTAACGATACAATTGAATTTTGAAAATGTTTGACTTTTTTCTTATTTATAGAAAAAGCAACGTCCTAAAGCATATTTATATTCAGAATGCAACTTCACAAATTTTCGATTTTTTCTCGAGAATTTTTGGAGGGTCCCATAGTGGTTACCGTCTTCATCCGCTCACGGTACTTAATCTCAGGCGTGAAATTCTTAAATTCGTTCGAAAATACTTATTTGGCTTACCCCGCGAGAGTCCCGGAAGAGAATGGCAGCATAGGCTGGATCCAAACTGACATCTGCTGGCCGGTGAGAGTGTAGCGACGACCTCCGAGCTCCTAAAGTTCGTAAAGTACGATTAAGAGTTGCCCGATTTCGAAACATAAGAAATAACGTTAGCTACCAATAATAGTATATGATAGGAGCTTAGAAAAAAAATTCTCTCAAGGTTCAGAACCAAAGAAACAATGCTAATGAATTTTCCCTAAGCACACCTGTTCACACACTCAGATCCTCAATACTCATTAACCCAAGTCAAATATTTACGATCATTTTCTTAACAAGCGTGCGTAGTCACCTCAAGTTCTTAACTAACCAACCACTATGTATGACAATGGTACAAAATCAAGGTCGCCTTCATAAAGAAAATTAACACCGCCTCCAACAAACTTAATTCCACTGTGAATTGCACACTGAAAAACTGGATCCTTCAGTAATTGTGATTTTGATCTCTTATGACTCTTGATTTCCTACCTTAATGAACCAGTCGAGCAGTTCACACGTCTCACCCTTGGTTCAACCCATTACACTCTCTGTACCTGGAAAATCCTCAACACTTCAGGCATTAGATCGTAAAGAAATAGAAAATGAATTTGTAAACGCACCATCGCTATCACGAATAATCGTCTCGTGTATTGTGTAAGTATCCGGAATCTTCGAGGTTTCCCTAGCCCTCGATGGAATGTCACCCGAGTATCTTCGGTTCCGTGGATATGGAACTGCCGAATTCAGATCAAGTGATTTTGAGCGGCAGCGATTGACCATAAGACTCTCCTCATCAGTGTCTTCTTCCTGCTCCTCATCCTGGACCTCCTCATCGTCATAGTAGTAGTCAGATGACCTCCGTCGGTAGCCCCCTTCTGCTAGTCTCTGACAGTACTCACTGTAGTAGGTATGATGGTACGTATGTTGATGATGACTGCGGGGATAAACCTGAGCCACAGAAATAGGACGAGATGTAGCAGAGGATGCAGCCGATTCAGAAGCTGGGACAGCTGTTGGCGGCGGTGTGCTCGAATTAGATGATGATGAGGACGATGCATCATTACGTTTCTTCTCTTTGTCCCGATGAGGCCACTTTACCAAATTCCGGAAAATATCCAGTGACTTCCGACTCGTGTGACCTCCGTGATTACCATTGCCTGGGGATGAGGAATGAGACGGAGGAGTTCCCCGGAGGATACTGGGAACTGAACTTGGAGAACAAGAGACTGATTTTGGAGGGGAAGGGCTGATACAGGGTGAGACAGAGATTTCACCAGATGACCGTGCTGGACTTCGTCTCTCACGGTGTGTGGCAATAGGCAACTGCCCAGGAGCCGATGCAGGGTAAGCTGTATGAATTCCATACCCACTCCAGTGCTGGTACTGGCTCTGATGATGGCTGTGGGCCATTTGAAGCTCAAAGTAACGAGCTTTCCGTGGTAGCCGCCTCTCCTGGGTATGGAAATAGAAGGTGACAGACTCGGACTCCTCGGGAGGTTCTTCTACAAAATAGTGTACCCCTTCTTGATAAATTTTGAAAAAATTCTCTTGCAAATCTTCTTTTAAACAAAAATATAGTGTGCTTGGCACTTCTTTTCAGTCTCTTGATGGGGAGCGGTCGTCAATGAGCCAGTCAATGAGCCAGTCAATCCCAACTTATTTTCTTCTCTTCATTGGAGCAAAGTATGGAAGAGTCCAGGATGCAACAGATGCAGTACACAAGTGTATGTATCCAGAGACACGGCAAATCACCCACCCACCGTGACAGTCAAGTAAAAAAATAGAAGATCACTGATAGCAAATCCTAAGTTCGTACTTGGTGGAGGCCGACTTACTCCCTTGATGTGATCTCTGGCTATGAAATCAGTTGGTTCAGTTCAGTAGATTCGACAAGTAGTCTTTCACTATCATAACAAAATGCTGGAACTCCTCATGGGGCCGTGTATAAAGTAAACTATATCAAAACAAATGTCAAGTGTCACTGATATGGATGATACTGTGGGAGTTATGTTACAGAGTCATTCCTTACGGAAACTTTCCTTGCAAATTCCAATGGATGAGTACCAAGTGCCAAAGAGCCAATCGATGATTCCTTTATGACAGGATAAACAGCATAATACTGATGCTGACGCCTGATTTTTGGATAACTGAATTTGACAGTAATGACAACGTAGACAGAGTTGTTAGTGGTGATTTGATTGGGTGATTGATAAAAAAAGTAAACACTCTTTGCCACGTGCGTGCACTTGCTTTCACCAACACCATATGTGAGTGGTGAGTCCCATTCAAAAATTTTCTTCGAAATGGAGAATCTTTTCGATTGTAAAAAAGTCCAAAGATGGAAGCAAAATCTGCTGGCGTCCTCACTTGACCAGTACCAAATCAGTCTTCAAATTTCTTCACGTCCTTTGGAATTTGGAAATTGATAACTTCAATCAACTCTCTCGTCCTTATTACTAGAAATCAATCTAGAAATTAAAATACTTGAAATCAATATGAGAATCTCGTAACGAGATACATTGGAAAAACTTTAGGATCGGAGACTGGCAACTGGAATGGAATTTTTCCACGCTAAAGATTAAAAGTTTAATTAATAGCTATAATTGGATCAGAATTTATCAAATCAATTTTTCGAGATATAGATTCACATTAGTAGAAAATATTACTGCGCAAAAAGGAAAAGAATTTAGGAGATTCAGAAAAATGCAGAGCGGTATGCGGTGGTCGTGGTCACCACAAAATGGAATTTAAACCTCGCAAAAAATTTTTTTTTTGCAAAGTTTTTTTTTTGCTTACTGAATGGAAATAGGGTGGGTACAGGGCCTTCACTGTTTCGCTACTTGTCCTTCATCGTCGTAGTCTTTTGAAATCAAGATTTTGTTATGCAATGAAAAAGTTCCTCCAGAAGAGCCAACAACGGCCCAAGACAACAATGAAGATTTCCAAGGAAAAGAGTGTAAAAATTTCCCGAGAAATTCTAATTGTTATTACACCTATCCGGGTGAAAGGTAAATAAAAAATCTCGGATTTCCCAGACTCCAGAAAAAAAATATTCCTTAGTAAAAATAATTAAATAAATTACCTGAATTACTTTGTTGTGCGATTTCAGTCCGAATTCTTGAGCCTTTGTTATTATTATCAAAAACCCTACCCACTCATTACTCCTTTTTTATCGCAACCCATATAAATCGTAATTATCTTTCAATTTCACTTCATCGAGGAGCTGTACAAAAATATTCAGTTCAAGCCTCGTCTTCATTCTTTCACTGATTCCCACATGAAGATACCTTGTAAAGATAAAATTGTTGTTCTTCCTCCCCTAACTTTTTTTTTGCGAAAAGAGAGGAAACAGGAAACACCCTCTTTATTTTCCTGACCGACGACGTCCACCCGTAGTAGTCAACGGGATTAGATAAGAAAAATAGAATTGCACTTAGGAAAAAACTGGAGATTTTTATTTGATGCACAAGAAAATTTTCGCACAATGTTCGTATCCAAGGAAGATGAATGATGTGAAAATTGTTAATTGGTCTTCGGAATGATGGATGTTATTTGACCTTGTTCATTCATTAATGATGTATGTGAATTATAAATGATGATGATGGGATTTAATTACTATTATTCCCACACTCAGCTCTCTCCAGTTGTCCAGCAGATCCAGGACTTACGAAATTCAAAAACTCTTTACTTTCCACCCCCACGTTTTAATAATTTATTAATCACGATCCACAATCTAAATATCGACAAGCCCTTCCACGGGGAAACGTGCTGAAATCCCGACACTCCTATACTAGTCGAGTCTTTTTGCAAATACAGATTTATAGAAGCTCCTATTCCTGAAGCCTATACCTTTTTGCCAAAACAATCACAGGAATATGCGTAGTTGTTAGCCCAACAAAAAAAAAACCACAGCAGTTGCTTCTATTTCCATCAGTTGTCAGTATACTGAGCAGAAAAAAAAAACATCTTCAATGTTTGCAGTACTAAAAACCACTCTATTCCTGTAGTAGCTCATTAGGAGCATCTCATCGTAATAATCAGTATACCACCACCACACCAGCAGTCCTAATACAATAAATTATACATAAAAGCAGTAGAAGCAGTAGAAGATCATAAAAGCAGTGGGAGATTCAGCAAATCCCAGTAAAAAAACGAAATCCATTAGAGCCAGGTATACCGTATACTAGGCTTTCATAGAAACTTGTAAACAAATAAAAAACTGCAACAAAATAAAAGCAGGAGTAGCAGATGGGGATTTGGAGATTTTGAGATTTACTTCTCACCACTCCAGGAAGAAGTATATAATAACGTTCACTGGTTAGCCCAGTATTAAGCAATATTCGGCAAACATCACTACGAAATATAGCAGTGCAATAAAATTTTTTCAAACTTACTCAAAACAACAGCAAAAATAAATAAAAACAAGTTGCTTGCCTAGAATCCTCAGGAAGTAAGCAGTGAATAGTTAGTTGCTAATAAAGCACAAAATTGTTGTTAAAAGAAAGAGAAAAAATTAATAAGGAAATCCTAAGTTCAAAAGAAAGTGGGGGCGTAGAAAACGTAAAGTGAAAGCAGTGAAATCAGAGCCGAGTGAAAACACTCCCTAAGTTAGTGAAAACAAGGATGTCTAACAACTCGATAGAATTACTTCTATTCTTAGAAAGAGAAAGTAGACTACTGGGAATAATGCGCTTTTGTATTACCTATTCTTGTAATCCTAGCTGTTGGGCTGGTGGTGGCAACATGAAGGATACAACGCTATTCCCCAGATGCGTCCCTAAAATAGAACTGATCTTCGCGAAGAATAAAATTCACCTGACCCAAGGCCCATGTATCTACAAGCAAACCTTGGCCATGACCGGTAGAAAACGTCTGTTCGTGAATCCGGTTCCATTTTCTCCCAGAGTGCGTTAGTAGTTTAGTTACTATGCATTTCTATTAATATTTTGTTTTCCGATTCCTCGAAACAGGACACCGTGAGAGAAAGTAAAGTGTGGGAAGAATAATATAAATACGCAGAAGAACTCCTAGGGTTACTTACTCAGAGAGAACAGGGAAGTGACTACTGACTGGCTGGAGCTGGAGACGATAGACGGGCTTAACCTTGGATATAAAAAAGGCACCAAAGGAAGTTTTGTTTTGAAGAAATCATAGTAGAGGAGGGATCTATTCCTGGACTTGGATTCATCGCGACGTCGTGGTGAAGGATTCAAAGAGGGTTACTATAGTGTACTCAGCTAGACACCGTTCCACGGTATAGAAGGGTCTCCTGCGGTCCCGTAGTAGAAAATGTCGGGGATTTCGCAATATACGATCTACGGCTACCTTCCTTCTTTGAGTACCTACTGTTTTCACACCATCACCATCCATATCCTGCTCTTCCCTAAGACTAGGCTACTGGACGCAGTCGCGCAGGGCACGGGATCGGGGTGTACGTGACGAGGAAAAATAGTTTTTTGCATCTGCAAAAAAAAAAAGAATCCCGATGTCCGTCATTTCCCCTTTCTCCCTTCCAGCTTTCTCCAAAGCCACGATATTTCCCGCACATGAGTAAAGTTCATCCACTAGGAAAATTCCAACGACGAGAAAACTGGGTCAATGTGTTCTTTCCCCTTGAACTTGATGCTCTACTTCTAAATATTTTTAGTATTCTCGCTCATTCATAGGAAACAAAATTACAAGTTCAAAGCCGAAACCGAATAGCGGGAGGTCCCACACAGCATTTTTGTAAAAATTTATAAAAGTGAATCAAAGAGGGGTTAGAAATATTTTGTAAATACATTTACTGATCCCGAAGCCAACTTTATTAGCTTCCACAAGGTTTACTAAACTCTGTTTTGAAGAAAATCATGTCGAAAATATTCTTAGCTATCGTAAATTGAAGAAAGCGACTGCGTAGCACTCCATAACGTCTCCATGGTTTTGATTTCAGAAAATCGAAGAAATCACGCAATTACTCTCAAGTTTCCTCCCGTTTGCCGTTTTCATCAAAAGGAAGCCAAGCAAGTGGAGAAAGCAATGGTGAAAGGTAATGCTTTTTAGCTTCCAACACGGTTCCACGTGTATGGCTTTACCTTCACTTTGTTTCTGATATGCATCAGCCACAAAGCGCCTCTCAATAAATGAAAGGTGAAGTTTTCCCTTAATGAAATTTCACCTACTATACCAATAGCTTTCTCCTACTGCGTCTCAGAGTGAAAGTAGATACATTGAATGGAGTCCAGCCTGCTGGAGTGATCAAACTTCCGCAAAAAAAGAGGATTTCACTCTGCGCCGTCCCATTAGCTGGTAAACCGCCAAAGAGCATTTCGCCATCTCTGCATGAGAAAGCGAAAGTAGTGCAAAACACGTTTTGCACTCCAGAAAAAATAAGCAGCAGCACTGGGTCCCTTTCCGACATGGAGTCAAGTCTTATGAGAAATTACTGCTGATAAAATCAGTTTCTTTCAAAATTTAATTTTTGTTTGGAAACTGAACTTCTTTCGAAATGTAAGACATGTTTGGAAAAAAAAACGGAAAAAATAAAGCCTGCCACGTGTCTTGTGTATTCCCAAGGTCGATTAGCATAAGATTCATAAAATCTTTTCAAGAACTCGCAAATTCTTGACGAAACTCCAAGTTGTATGGATTGGAAACTTAAAAATACTGGAATAATGACAAAGCCAGCGAAGGAACTGAATTAAGGTCACGTGCATGGATAGATCATCATTTTCATCCTCCCTTCGAAAAAAAACTATAAAACTCCTACGAAGTCCACCCAACATAAAAATCTCATTCCATTCTTAAATTCATTAGAATAAAACCTTGAGAGAATTTTTAGCAGAAGATAATAGGGAAAATAATATTATAGGGAATAATACGGAAAATTGCACACTTACCTTGCGGTGCCCAAGAACTGGAAGATCCATGTTTCTACGTAAAAAAAAATAAAGAGTATAAATTAAAAATCCATCGAAAAACTGCGTATAATGGCCTAAATAAAAATCGCGTTTAATAGCCAAGCATTTCTCAGCAGCTCGTTGATCATATAAATATATTGATCAGCTAGTAAACAGAAACTGCAAAACCGCAGAAGATTTCACATAACATACACCTGCTCCAGTACGCCTCAAAGGATGATTGTGATGACGGTAACGTCTCCTGTTCATGGCCTCAGAACTTCATATCCACCGATCATTGAATTCTTACGCAAAATCAAACCTTTTTTTTTTCGTATAACAAACTTCATCGCATGTCTCTACACTATCACCCACTACTCTCATTATGCACTGAGAAAATTGACTTAATTTTTCCTAGAGAATTTCAGATAATCACAACGAGAAATTTTTCCAGTGTTCCATAAAATAAAAATAGGTAATCAATCAAACTCCTTATCCACTCTACAAAAATAGCTATTGAAACTAGGGCTGAAAATGCTAAGGAGTATCTATAGTCTCGAGGATCCGCACCGCTGCAATCCATCCTGCTTTATTATGAACCAAATTTCACCTGAATTTGTTCTGCAGTTCGCATCTATAATTTATGAATCTTAACGATTATGACAATTAGAGCAATGCCTTTAGAGACATAGAGCATTCATTAAGTCAAGCTCTAATGCTTCCAGTAATGCTAATGCTATGCTACGCTACAACAAAATAGCACGATTTCTCAGAATGCATAAGACTTTCTTCTACAGTTGAAGCTCGAACCGAATATCGAAAAGTTATTTTTTTTACCCTTGCTAGAAAATCCTTTAATCCGGATTTATTCAGTGATTCTGGATCCAACGACCGGCTTCTTCCAGTTTTCTTAGGAACTTCCTTTTGCTGGACCTGCCCAATCCCATCAATATTTTCCTTGCTTTTATTCTTTGTCCAGGATTTCAAGTAGGAACTAACTTTGGAGAGTTTTGCTTTACTATGGCTAGACTTTATATTATTTTCTACTCCTTTTCCACTTCCATCCACCTCCTCCATCTTGAATTTTAAACTAAACTCAGAAAATTCACTTGCTAGGATTCAACCTTTCATTAATAAGCCAACACAATGAATCCCACCACATCAATATTATGAAAAACACCTGTGGACATCCAGAATCCAGACGCTTGTGAGAACTGAGGAACTATGGGGATTAGCAGTAGCGAAGCTCCGTCCATGCACACATGCACGTAACACTACTCAGCGTGCTGACTTCAAATAATTTTAAAACTCGTAATCAAAATATGGGAAATTCAACGAGGAAACTGGAATACCAGGACATGCTTCTGCATTTAATTTACGAGCTTCGTAAAATTTTGCAAGGTGAGTCATGAACTCAATTTTGACACGTTTTGCCATCACTCAAAAATATTTCCACTTCAATTTTTCAACCCTAAAAAAAATGCCCTGCTACCTTAAATTTCAAACTGATTTTTTTTTAGCTCACTGGAGTACACTTTTAACTCTCACTTCCAGGAGCAGGGAATGGAACTGATTTGAATTACAAAAAAAAATTTAAACTACTGAGCGAGCTATTGAATTGGATGATAAAGAGTGCTAAAAATTTTGAAGGTGGAAGAGGAGGCCTTCTTCAATAACAATAGAATAAAAATTAGATCACAATCCATAATCCACAAAGGTAGGGGAAACTGTTAGAGGAGTCAAATTAGGCGTGAAATTCCCATGTAACTCCTGCCGAGTTTTTAGCAGGGGTTACAGCTATCAAAGCGATGCTTGTCAGTTTTTACTGATCCACTAAAAATCCTACATCAATCAGCAACCCCACTACAGAAGAGATAAAAATTTTCATAATTAGGAATTCAGACACTCCCTCACTTCACTAACCAGATCAATGCTAACTCACTCAGCAAGGATGGCTAACTCCATTTTGCAATTCAAATCCAATACAGTAGCGACTCAATTGCACGACTCACCTGTACGAGGGGTTCTATCCCTAATCTGCTATACTGCATGTGCTGTAGCCCAACAATACGAGGGCTGGATGCGTAAGAGGTCAGAATAACAACGGTTACCAACACCAACCCCCCCCCCCCTTTTTCAACCATTTTCCTCAATTTACTTAATGGCAAGCCAACGTAAATTTACAACAATGGGAACTCATCCCTCATTAAAATGAGTCATGCAAACCCCCCCCCCCCCCCCCCCTTTTTCAACCATTTTCCTCAATTTACTTAATGGCAAGCCAACGTAAATTTACAACAATGGGAACTCATCCCTCATTAAAATGAGTCATGCAATTGGGAAAAACAAATTATTGTGAAATCATTTTGTTAAAAAGCTTGAAAAAATTATCTGGAGCTTTTTATTAGGTTAGACCCGTCTTCCGGCGGATGCTTCACTAAAATTGGCAAACTTTTTCAGTATTCTTCTCTTGTACGAAATTCTCTTGTACGAAAACAGAAATTTTTCCGGAGTAATCATTCGAACCTCACAGATTTATTGAAAGTCTGAGAGGAACGCGTGCCAAGGTATTGCAAAATACTTCAAAGGTCAAACAATACGCTTGGTTAAACTTCAGGAAGAATCAACTTGAGCTTTTCTTTATTTGAAAACTGAGATTTGAATCCCCTGGAGGTCGGATTTTCTCTGGTAGTAAAAAAGCTTCATTGATTCCTATCAAGCGAAGGCTAAAAGACACCCTGAAGATGCATTCACTCTAACTCATCTGCTCACCCTATTCATGACACCCAACATGACTTCTAATTTTCCGAACCATGGACAACAACAATAAGGTCTGGATAGGTACATGACAGTTTTAATGTCAGTCACTCACAGTATGGATCCTGTGTACTGTCTACCCTGTCATTTTTCCAACAAGGACAGAATTTAGCAAATGTCAATTATTCATATTCAAATTCTAAAAAAAAAATGGAATGGTAGGCTTAGAGTTTCACCATCAACAAGGTTTCCCCGTGGCACCACCGCGATTCAAGATAACCTAACACCCAGCGACACGAGGGAGGTGAGCGTCAGATATTATATGGAATACTGCTAGGGAAGCATTTCAACCTTCACCTAATTTTTCATTGCGAATTTTAAATCCGAGAAGCCTGAAGCAAAGGAAAAAATTTATTATCCCGATTCTAAATGCATATAGGATTTTTTTTCATACTTCAACGACCCCAAAATAAATAATTAACTTGCGATTCTAAAATGAGCTATGGCAATCAGTGAGGTTTTTCGCTTGAATATCGAGGAAGAGCCTGGCTTGGGTGATAAAAACGCAGATTTGATTGATGGTATTATCTTGATTGCTTCTTTGCCAATAAAAATAGTCGTGAAATCTAGCCGCCACAACCTGGCTGATGAGCCTTGCAAATCCGTTAATCGATCATGGTCGGGATGCTCCAGGTATAACTAATTTCTGTTAACTGTGATATAGGCTTGTATAGCCCAGAGCCAAAGTCGGTGCATTTTTTCTCGTCGCTATATCAAATATGATTGAATTCATATAAAATCCTCATAAACCCTCCTGTCATAAACTGTTTCCGCTTTCGCAAGTTTTCCTGCAAGCAATTTGATAAAGGCGATGAATTATTTTTTTTTGCTTACCTTCCGCTTTTCATCAGAGGAGTTGACTGATTGAGATCTGGTACGGAAAATATCCATAACTTTTGCGACGGGTGATTTTGCACTGTCTGACCCAGCACGAGGCCGATGTGATGAGCCATCCTTGGATCCATCCCCGGATCCCATGAGTGAATTCTGAAAATAAGGGAGCAAAAGTTTAAACTGAAATCTGAATTCAAACTGAATTCAGTTTTGAATCAGCACAAACCGCCGTGAAATGGAAATGGGTTTTGGTACTAATTAGCCTATGTGGAATTAACACTAGCGAACTATTTTATCTGTATCCCTTTACTCTCTTCAGCCCGGATGCCTGGAGTAATACAATACTTCGTGAATAATAGAAGTAAACAAAATTACCAAGCAGAAGATCCAAAAAAAATTTATAAAATTTACTAAAAACAAAGCATTAGCTTATTTGCATGGGCAGGTCCATCTCTAATAGGCTTCGGCCTAATAAAAATTGTCGTGTATAAACTTGTGGGCGGGGTGGCGGGGATAGCACCTACCTAACCACTCTAATGAGCTACTGAAGCATAAACAAGATGCAACTTACTTGTACAGCATTTCGTATATTTGACATAAAATTTGGTTTCTTGACCCGTGAGGCATCAGATTTTGAGCGAGGTCGGAAGGCATCCAACAGGGCGCTTGTTTTAGACTTGGACGGCCCCTTGGTAGGCTGGTCACCACCAGATCGATGTCGCCCGCGAGCATCCGAGAGCTGGAGTGGATTCCTTGTGCCTGGTGTCCAGGTAGTAACACTTGCCTCATTCGTCTCACTTCCCTCATCCGCATCTTCCGTTAGAATTGAGGGTAGTACCTGACCACGAAGATTCTGAAAATAAATGCAAGAAAAAAAATCAGATCATCCTTTCCACCTCCACGTGTGAGCTGATTACGCAACGCTTTCCCCTAGGGCCGGTGTATCAAAATTATACTTCTCATCAACAACAACCTAATTTGATCAACCTGCTACCCACCTAATTTAATCTCAAGAACTTTGGTAGCACTCACGTTCTCAGTATAAACCCTGGGGAACGTCAAATGAGGACCCGAAAGGATGCTCACTCAGCACTCCACTAATCAAGTTCCCTAGCAACAGTAACATCCGCAAGGAATGAATCCTTTGCCGTACTCAACATTTAGAAGTTTACTCAGGAAAAGCATGCGATTCCCATTCCCAATTCCCAGGTAATTTAAAACTACACTTATAGTTGAATTACAATTTAATTTAAAATTTTCAATATACCAGAATTTGATTCAAATATTCAAATAAAATCTAAAACTTTCTGCTTCAGAATCTCTGAATCAGATTCGGTAATGGAATTTTCAGATACTAGTCCTGTATTTCCCGAAAATTATCCACGAATTCAACAATCCAGGTCCATGAGAACTAGAAACTCGCTACAGATAAACTTTTTCAGGGAAAGTACTAAATCTTTTGATTTGTTCACATTCTTCCAGATCCTACAGTAAATTTCCAGGGTCTGGAAACCTAGCTTTGAATTCCAAAACATGGAAACTTTTATGAAAATCTAAGGCTTGATGCTGACCATTATTTCCAGAGAGATCGAGTTACCAAACAGCTGTATAAATACAGAATTGCGAAAATAGCACGCCCACCTGGCCGCTAGCGAGATGCCTTTTCACCCTGAGAAAGGAAGCAATTCAAACGAGAACAGACCATAGAATGAGAAACTTTTTCTTTGAACAGAAAAGCTTTCTACTTGATGATAAAATCTCTTTCTAAAAGTTTGGAAGAGATTATTCTGATTATTTGCATTATTTCCATAATTTTTAGTCATTCATTCACGACGGTATTAAATTAGCAGTAACCAAAAGAAAGAAAATAAACCACTAAACCCCTAAGGCTTAAGTGATGGTGAAAGTGGAAGGCGGAGAAAGCATGGTGTACAACAATAAGCTTCAGCGCCTGCCGCATTATTACTATAATTCAAGCCTCTTATTTACAACATACCACTCTCATTGTCTTGTATTACATTACCATGTCAGGCCGTAGTAATCTACCCTAATTAAAGCGTACTTTTCAAAAACAAAGTAAAGCCGAAGGAAGAGAAAATTAGTTCATTAGTTTTCTGTAGTAGAATTTAGAATTCAGTTCCCTGTTTACAACGTGCTTCTAGTATTTTGCAGAAAAAAAAAAAACCTTGCAGAAGCTGACCCTATAAACATTGGGAAGAAACTAGAAAAGACGTACAGAGGTATCCGAGATTGTGATTGTAGGTGGCGGTGGTTGAAGAGGCGTCCGTACTATAGCAGCCATTTTTTAATTTCAGACCCAGGCGCTGAGCATATGGAATTCATCAAAAACAAAGTAAAGCCGAAGGAAGAGAAAATTAGTTCATTAGTTTTCTGTAGTAGAATTTAGAATTCAGTTCCCTGTTTACAACGTGCTTCCAGTATTTTGCAGAAAAAAAAAACCTTGCAGAAGCTGGCCCTATAAACATTGGGAAGAAACTAGAAAAGACATACAGAGGTATCCGAGATTGTGATTGTAGGTGGCGGTGGTTGAAGAGGCGTCCGTACTATAGCAGCCATTTTTTAATTTCAGACCCAGGCGCTGAGCATATGGAATTCCCAAACTTCCGGGTCTAGAGGAATGATGGGCACAGCGAGAGTTCCAGATTTTCACTAATTAGTAATTACAAACCCTCTCTTCCAGAGAACCATTAATCCCACACAGTTTCTCCAAAACAATAAAGTCGTCACCACAGAAATCTTAGCACTGCACTGGCACTCTCTCTGACAGGACCAACGGTTAAGCTGAAAAGTGGTTCATGCGGTTGCGAAAGCTGGTGCGAAAGATCAGATCAAAAGGAACCACATCATCCATTCAGCAGAGTTCAAAAGGGCGGAGAAGGACTCCTTATCAAAAATCCCAGAAAACTAATATGTCAAGGAGCAATGAAATAGAGATGATGAGGAAGACTGCGCTTCAGTTCTGTCTCACACGTGTTGCAAAATAATAAAAAACAAGACGAAGATTCTAGACGACTCAAACTTAGCTTTAATTAGTGTAAACTAGGTCTCAATCTCAAAAAGTTAATTCTTTCAAAATTAGTTGAAATGGAATTCAATGAAGCGTGAACTACAAGCTGTTCCAATTTAATTTCTCCGGAGAAAGTTTTCCACCTTTTTGAAATCCACTTTATCGTTATTAAAAAATTTTTAAGCAATTTAACTTCAATTAATTTAGCTTCAACGTTCTGCTAAAAAGCAATTTAGAAATATCGGCTTTTTGAATTTCAGAAAGGTGGAAAACTTTCTCCAAGGTAATTAAGCTGGAACAGGCTGTACCCACTGCCTGCATCGAAATTCTACTAAACAGAAAACGTTAAAAATACGTGAAAGCTCCTACAAGTAGAAAGCAAGTTTCAAATCTCTGAGTGAGTTGCGCTTTCTTCACTTTCTTTTTTAAGCTCAAGCACCTGAGTAAATGATACTGGAGTTGAGAGTACCTTTCTCCTACTGAGTAACTAGGGAAACGCTCTAACTGGTTGTGTAAGCGGCCTTAAAATAGCTCAAGTAAAGACATGCTTCATTTAAATTTTTAGAGGAATTGTAGGCTTTATTAATTTGATCCCTGGTTTGAGTGAATCCCGAGCGTAAAAACAAGGAAATAGGCATTTTATCTCCTGCATAGACTTTCGTCATAGTCACTCTGCCACCTATATTAACAGCTATAAGGGATCCAATTACTAATACGATCAACATGAAACATTAATGAGCTAATCAGAATCATCCTTCACGAGTTCTCACAGGGATGGGAAAGGAGCAAAGGTCATCTTTACTACTTTCCCAGCTCATGCAAACAGAAGCATCTGAAAACATCAAGGCTCAAAGAGGTCAGATTTCCAGAGTCTAATTAAAACCTTATTTTTATTGAGATGCATGATGCAAATAGTGGAGCTGAATTAGATCTCACATTTCTCAAGTGAATGATCCACCCTGCTTGGCCTTTCCGAGTCCGATCAAAAGTCTGAAAAACAGGAGGAGAACAGGTCAAATAATAGCGTCGGGATGCTTCTAGATGCAGACATGGTAATTTTTATATGTATTTTTAGAATTATGAGATTGTTTTTCATTTTACATTTCCCCAGTACCATCAGCCCCTTCTCATAAAAATGTAGGTAGAGGGCTGACGCTGAAGAAGTTTAAGGATGAAATATGGTTGACTTCGAGCAGCAGTGTTACCGAACCGAGAAACTCGAAAATGACTGATTATTCTTCACAGAATTTCTCACTCACGCCAATACCCTTGGTCTTCAACACGGAATGCTCACACCAGTATTCCGAACAGAAGATGTTGGATTTTTCAGCGCTCAATCTCCTCTATGTTCACCTGCCCAAGAAATTTTGGATTCGATTCCTTTAGTGTGCTTTCAATTAGGGTAAAAGCTAAAAGCTGCTAAAGTAAAAACCCAATNGGTAAAAGCTAAAAGCTGCTAAAGTAAAAACCCAATGACATCAACTCCTTCCTGTCACCGACCACATGCTTCCACCTGATCAAGTTGCCATAAGTGAATTGATTCCTATTTCAGTATACTTCTTTCATAAAACCAAAAGCTCTTCCGTTATCTTCATGCAATCTACTAAACAAATTTGTAAAAATGTAAAAAAATAAAAAGCATCCCTCTCCTATTTGCACTTAATTTTTTTCTATTCTTAAACCAATTCAACCGTCCACATCGCCACTCAACACTGTCTCTACGACAAAATCCTAATTGAGTATGGCCTTATCTCTGACTCTAAAAGACAAAAGGATGAGTCGTTGCTTCCTTTCCGAAATTCCTCGGGGATAGATAAACAGAAAATTATAAATGACATGACTCTTTTTTCATCTTTCTTTGTCTCTGTTTTTTGAATTTATTATATGTAGCCTGTACAACGGAACGGAAACAACCATATGAGGAGATTAGAAACGTTCATAACATCTAATCCAACTGGAAACTGGCCAGAGACCCATTCCAAAATTTAAATGCCCTAGAGGGCATATACCTCTCTCATGTCATCCAACCAGTAAACTTTGTTTGGAAAACAGATTTGCTCAAGTCTCAATCTAAATAAAATCTTAAAAAATCAGGCGAAGCTTCCTTTTAGTGCACCTAGGTATATGAGCAATATTTTTATGAGTTTTTGACAGTTTGCTCCCTAGATGTTCCAAAAATTGAACTGACTTGTGCAACGACCCCTTTCCCTGCACTAACCTTACCACCGATACTTGAGAATTCAAATGGGAACTCTGAAGGATTCCCCCCATTACCGCCGAACCTTTTACCGCCGAACCCTTTACCGCCGATATTTAACCGCCGCGAAATTCTTTTTTTATGCGGCGGTAAACGGCTGCGGCGGTAAAGTTCGCGGCGGTTAAATATCGGCGGTAAAGGGTTCGGCGGTAAAAGGTTCGGCGGTAACGGGGTGTATTCACTCTGAATCCGTCGACAGGAAAATAAGAAAGACGATTTCATGGCTAAACTTCGTTAGAAAATAAAATTATAAATATAAACAAGTAGAATAGTCTTCTTTTGTTTACAAGCTTTTTTCTGAGAAGAAGGTCGTTCAAGTTCTGAGAAGTTTCTTAATATTCTAGTCTCACAGCACAGTAGATCTAATTTTGTTTGTCTATCACACATTTAGTAAACAAGGAAAAAACAAACACATTAACTCAGAACAAATTAGGCTACTGCTAGCTATTATGACAAATACGAATCATCGAGTACCCTA